>JADRCC010240759.1:0-14670 GCA_019843855.1 Hylomyscus alleni | reverse complement strand
GGGGGGGAAAAACCTTTGTTCTAGCCCCTTGCCTAGTTTGCCATTAGCATAAGAGAAATCTTTGAGTTAGATATGTTTGCTTATTTCCACATTGTCAGTAGTCGCTCAATATCCAGTTTAATGCTTGTTATGCAGATCGTAGCACATGGGAAGATCAATCATTTTCTCCTCTTCTCTAGGGTGCTGTACTTAATCATAACGCTAAGTAAGTATTTTAATAAAACTAGAGCTTTGCTTGTTTAGTCTCTACATTTTCCTAAATCAACTTATAAAATACCATAGAGAACTTCTCTGTCATTTGTATTTGTATCAAATATTAATGTAATATATAGGAAGTTGTACTTGATAGGTAATTAATTGGTCAGACTTGATTTACATTAAAAATGGGGTTGTTTCATTTCACTATACTACAAATTTTAGGATTCTCTGTAGTCTAATGTGCACAGTATTTATTAGATACTTTAAATATACTTCTTTAGTTATCAAATTTAGTTTTTATTTAAAGACATGTTCTTCATATGCTAAATTTATATTCTCTTCATGATTAAGGTATTGCCTTTTTACTATCATGTGCTATTGGTATAAGAATGTTTTTCTTACATCAACATTTGTTTCGTTTAATAAAGTATGTTGTATTATATCACAGTACTTTTGTGGGTTAGTGACTTCTTTTGAAAACTTAAACATTCATTTGTTTTAATAAATTAAGTGTATTATTGTATTGGTGCAATTAAAATGTTTTCAAGTACTTGTTTGAAATAGAAACTAAGTAAAGTTAATCAGTAACTGTTTTTATCCTATTAAAGTTTTCAGGGTATAGCCTCATAGAAGACTTAGTTTTTGAGTTTTAAAAATAATAAAAAATTTTTCTATATAGCCAAAATTTACTAGTTACTAATTTCCAATACAATTTTCACAGTTGTGTGTGTACATAGGATATACAGTCTACTATTTTAATCTCCTATACTTTATGTTTTTAAGAAATTTAATGGTATCTCATAAATTTGTCAGTAGGCCTAGTTAACACAAATTTTTCAAATTCTGCTAGATTTCACCTCTGCCATTTAGGATATAATTGTTAGTAGTACTTTCAATTATGATTTTGTTTCCATTTGACAGAATTTTAATGAAAATTTTCTACATGAAAATAACTTGTAAAAATCCTTTGAGTATCTTATATTTATTATTTACTTGGCAAACATTGACTTCAAGTAGGGTATTTTTCTGTGACTTGCTTTCTCTCTCTTGGATTTTGGTGGTTGCTAGGGTAGAGACCACTGCTTTATGTTATTTAAACTCGAACTTGCAGCCTTTACTTACTGGTGAGTAAGCAAGGACCTTAGAGAACTGTCCTAACACCCCATTGTCTGCCATCATGAGAAAGACGTCCTGAAATGTATCCTGATGAAGGTGTCAGGAAGAATTAGGTCAACTCTAAGAGCAAATGCTTCCCAGCATCTTCTGAAAGAGCTCCCAATACCAGAACAGGTATTGGATCATTTAAAATTTTTAATGTATTTTTAGTTGCCTTATTTTAAACACTGTCAATTTGCATAGCCTTAATAGTTTTGGTGGCCTAATTTCTGCATATAGAAATTCTGTAAGAAAATTATGGTTATAAAAATATACTGATACTATTAGGAAGCAATGGGTGGTAATTTTTAAGCAAGTAAGAACCCTGAAGACCTGGAAAAATTGAACATAAAAGTGTCAGACAAAACAACAAATGAATGGTATTTTAACTACTGAAACTTGCCACAGAAATCTAGCACCAACTGTAATTCAGGCTGATGATCCTAGTGTAACAAAGGCAGAGAAAATGGTATTTTATATATTTCCTCTGGTGAACTAAATAATGATATTCTTTATAACATTCCCATCAATGATTAGTGACATATTATAGTCTCCATACTTAAATCAGTGTTCCTCTGTGACTCCAAACCTTCTGATCAACTTAGAAATAGTCTTACTTAAAAGGTTTTTGTATTCCAGTATTTAGTGTAATGGAAATTTTAGTTACCGAAAGGTAAATTAGTTCAGTTGAGAACGGAAGGCCCCGAGTATTAATTCTGTGGGCTTACTATAGGATATCATTGTTTTACATTTGATATTAGCTACATAATCTTTTTTTTTTTTTTCTGATTTTTCGAGACAGGGTTTAAATGTTTAGCCCTGGCTGTCCTGGAACTCATTCTGTAGACCAGGCTGGCCTTGAACTCAGAAATCCATCTGCCTCTGAGGCCTCCCAAGTTCCAAGATTAAAGGCGTGCACCACCACTGCCCAGCCATAATCTTATTTTTAAATGACAGATATTTGAACACTTAAAATTTTAATATATTTTTGGATGTTTTTCAGACAGTGATATAATATATAGCATTTACCAGTTTTATTTTATTCACTCCTGTAACTAGAATTACAGTAAATGTGTACAATTCAATTTCATTTCTGGAGTCTCAGATTTTTGAAAAAAGTTCATTCACTTATTTCATTGACAAGAACTAAGTTATAGAGTAAGTCATGGTGGATAACTATCTCACACTTCCGTGGGCCTGCATGACTTGACTCTGGTTTTGTAAAATGGGTCTTTGAAAGGCTAGGTTTTTGTAGCATGGTAAGAAATTTTGACTAAAAATATAGATTATTATTTTCTTTATTGTGATCATTTTTAAAGTTACTTTTATTTTGGCATATGCATAAGAATAACTCCTTTCTGTATTTTCCCAATGCTTACTAGGAATTTTGTGTTGTACTCAAGCAACCTGCTTAATAAATTCCTTCCTTGGTGTTTTAGTTGTAATTTAATTGGCTTTTAATGCTCTAAACCATGAGAAATCAGTAATAAAGAGAATTCAAGTGATTAAAAATATACTTCTTTGTAATTTAAAGTACAAAGGAGATCAGAAGTAAAACCCATTTTATAAGATGCATACATCTTGATACTAGCTGCTCAATTTTGGTCTTGTGATTCCAGTTTGTGCAAAATTCATTTTAAAAACACTAAAATAATGCAAATTTTTCTTCATTGTCAGCAGGATGAGATTGTCTGAAGCAAAGAATAGGTATGATAGTTTTCTTAGATTGTGTACACCAAATGAGGCAAGACACTGTCAAAATACCTGCCGAGTGCTAAGTCTCCTCAGAAGTACTTGAAACACCGAGTACATGGAGAAATAGTCAGTGTTTGAAGTGACTTCATCTTGTATATTTAAATATTCTGTTACTTAACATACAAACATTGTATCTGCTGTAGATTGTGTTAAGTATGCTATAAGTGTTAGTTCATTTACAGTATACTTCAACATGGAAAAATACAGAAATGAAGCATAAATTGTATGGCAGAAATTACAACTTAGACTTCTGTGAACTGTCTACTGGATAACTGATTAATTCTATTCATTCAAAATTGAATTTTGATTACTAATTTTTTTCATATGCTTACATATATTCATTCATTCATATCTTAACATTTATATTCTCTTATCATTTTTATTAGACTGTTATTCCTTGCAAATTATATTGTTTCAATTTTTTCTCTACAATATTTATTTAAGAGTTAGATCTTATGATAAATGTCATTTCAGAACCTCCTAAGCGAAGGTTAGAATTAAACGTTAAAGTCGTTCTGTGTAACATTTTGTACTTTTGCCTTTGAAATAAATAGTTTGAACATTTAGATACACTATGACTCTGCTTGCCCTACAGATGTGATGAATGCAGACTGTGCTACCATTTTGGCTGTTTAGATCCTCCTTTGAAAAAATCTCCTAAGCAAACAGGCTATGGCTGGATATGTCAGGAATGTGATTCTTCATCCTCTAAGGTAAGGGATGAAAGGCTTAAAGAAAAGAAATCAGTTCCTTTCATCTTGACAGTTTTTTATATCACAACATTCTTTCTGACTTTAAGAATGAAAAAGAAAACTCTATTGTAGGTGACTTAAATTTCCTCCATATAGAGCATTTAGCTGTTTTGTATGTCTCCTATATTACTCTAGCATATTAAGTATTGTTATAATAGAATAATGTCTCTCTGCTAAGTTAGTACTTGGATGCTGTAGCAGGGAACAATTGTTAGTCAAAGGGCTTAACAATAAAATCCTATTTTATTTTGGAGATGATTCATGTTAAGATGAAGTAAATATATTAGGGTTGTTTCATAGGATCAAGTCATTTTAAAAAATCAGTTTTAATAATCTAAACTTATTTTAGCTAAGTAGAAAAGATAAAAATCAAGTAAGTTTAACACTTCTGAACTAAAATCTGAAGAAATACAATATGTTACCTTTAAATTATGGCAGTCTATAGCTTCTATTTGTTTGTTTGTTTGTTTAAAGCCCTTGAAAGAATAGCTACATTCTTGGTCCTTGTTCTCATTTCTCAGAAGTGCAGAATATATTTGAATGAGGACATCAGGATCAGGCATGGGTTAACAATATTATTATTCCATACAGTGATAAGGAAAATAAAGGCTTATTGTAGTATGAGAGCATTTTTTAAATAAGTTAAATCAATACCGAATTGATGTCAAATTTGATGAAATGTTATTCTAAAAGTTAATTTTGTTTTTACAATGTTGATGAATCAGAAATGTTCTTAAGTAGTCAAGATTTATTCTAGCTTAACACAGATGCCTTGTGAAACTTTTTTCTTAAGCTTCAGCATTTTTGGTTATTTACAAAATACTTCTAGTCATTTATTAATGCTTTGTGCCTACAAAAGTTAAGCATTTTTTCTTTCTCTTTATGATCTGCCTTGGCCTTACATCTCTGCTTCCATCCATCTATTCACACCAACTCCCCGCACTGATCAGAAGCCTCATCATCCTTATTCGATATGGGGAGTCACTTCTGAGTCTCCCAAGTGCTTCTTTCTCCCGGCATTTTAGTTTAGTGGCTTCCCATTCTCATTCTCTTACAGTCCTTTGTACTTTAGAAGCTGTCTGAAGAGCTCTCCCAAACTTACTTCTCTTTTATTGTTCTTTTCACCAGAGGCCTCCAAATAAAGTGTGAAACAAAGTGACATTTAACTTAATTCTATGTAACATTCTATTTTAATTTCAATGCCTGAATATATTTTATAATGTGCATAAAATGCTTAAAATATTTCTAGGCTCTGTAAAATTGCAACATTTATAAAAATGCAATTAATTTTTATAATGCTAATTTCATCACAACTGACTTTGTTTTGTTTGGTTCACTTACATTGTTATTCAGTAGTAAGGGTTTAGGTGTTTTCTAGAAATTTAGCACTAAAGAATAGACACATAATATTAAGTGACAAACACATTTAATGTTTTGCAGTTGGTAAATAATTCAGTATATTCATTCCATGTATATAAATAGTAAATGTCCTGTAATCAAGGAGTCTCTCTAAAGATATAATCACAGCTCTGCTAGAAAACCTAGCAGTGGTTTCCCGTCATCCCACATTTATAGATATTACCAACAAAAATCAGAAAGCTTCTGTGCCCTCATTCCTCTGTGTTCCTCAGTTTCATTCCAGTGTTCTGTCTCAGGAATGCCCTGTAATATAAAATGGGATGATAGCATCATAGATTGAACTAGGCTCATAGAGTGAATTTAATTTCCATACTTCTTTGTTACAGTTCCTTAGTTTTTCTTAAATTTCTTACTTATCAATTTTAAATAAACATAGGACATTTATTTTATAAAATGCAATTTCCTCATTTTTTGTGGTATGCACCTTCAATAAGAATATCACAGGTACAGGGACTGAGAAGATGGCTTGGTAGGTAAAGTGCACACTATGCAGGTAAGAATGAGGAGGTAAGCACAGATCACCAGCATCTACATAAGAGCCTGCTGTTGCCATCCGTATCTGTAACCCTCCAGATCTCTGGAGCTGGCTGACCAAGTCTAACCAAAATAGTGAGTGGTAGATGGCATGTCCCACTACTCCTGTCATGTACAGACATAGTTAAGTGGACTACTCACATGTATGCTATAAACTAGACTGAGGATTGTGTTCTTTTTTCGTTTTGTTTTGTTTTGGTTTTTTTTTTTTTTTTTTTTGGTTTTTCGAGACTGGGTTTCTCTGTGTAGCCCTGGCTGTCCTGGAACTCACTCTGTAGACCAGGCTGGCACTCTGTAGACCAGGCTGGCCTCAAACTCAAAAATGAACTCAGAAATCCACCTGCCTCTGCCTCCCAAGTGCTGTGATTAAAGGCCTGTGCCACCATTGCCCAGCTGAGTTTGTGTTCTTAAAACATATTTCTTAGGCCTTCCTGGGTTATCCCTGATGTAGATCTCAACAACTGTCTCAACTTATATACCCAAAGTGAGGCTGACTTGTCTGACACAGTTAAGTGAATAGACATATTTCATTTAAAGTGGCTTCTTTTCTAGATTATGTATTCACAGGCCATACTGCAGACTGAAGTGCTGTGACTATTCCTCTTACATTTCTGTCTTTTCACCCTTGATCAAATTCCTTTTTTGAAAAAAGCTATTGAGTTTGCATGACAGGTCTGTCTACCACAAGATGAGCTAAGCAGGGAGAATTCTCTTTGTGATTCTCTTTTACTTTTTCATTCTAGTTTGCTACACTTTTTGAACAGTAATAAATTGTTAACTTTTATTCATAGGAAATTTATCTAAATTTCTTATGTTAGATTTTCTGGAACCACATACACACTACATACCAACTGATGCAATTGGCATGTCTTGATCATTTATAGTAGAATTACCTGAGTAGGAGGAATACAATTTTAATGTATTTATTTTGTACATCTTTTTGCAATGAGAAATTAAAATTATGTAACTGATATATAAAAACAAAACATCAATGTATTTATTTTCAAGTAAGTAATTTTTGCATTTGTGCCTCTTTGGTAACTTGATACAGCAGTTTCACCAGGGACTATCTTGCTACAATACATTAAACAAGCACATTTAATTGAACCTAGTAATATGGGAGATTGAATGTCTAGATTTTATGTATTGTGAAGATTTATGAAAAATATTAAAATGATCTATGAGTAAAAGTTCTTTTAAATTTGAAGTTTATAGCTGACCCATAAAAAGGACTTTGTAATACTATTCATTTGACCTCTGGGATTTTATATGATGTACAAGTTGGATTATAGATTTCTGAATTTAGCATTGCTGAAAGAGAAATCATTTTCATGTAGCATACCTCTTCCTGTCCTGCTGTAGTAGTGTTGCACTTGTACGCAGTGATTGCAATTTACTGAAATGTTCTTCACTAATCTTTTCTGAGATTTGATTTAACCTCTTATTGTTTAAGGTATGTAAAAATCTGTAAAAAAGAAAACAAAAAAAGAAAGAAAGAAAAGCTTTTTGTACTTTTCTGTGCATAAGAGTCCTGTAGAAAAAAAAATCTGTGATGGAAGGTAGATTCGCTAAGTCTGTTTATTTGTTTATTTATTGACTGTGCATCGGTATTTTTCCTATATGCATTTCTGTGTGAGGGTGTCAGACTCCCCAGAAATGTAGTTACAAACAGTTATGAGCTGCCATGCAGGTGCTGAGAATTGAATCTGGGACCTCTGCCTAGAAAATCAGCCAATGCCATCTCTCTAGCCCCTTGCTAAAAGTCTAAATATTTAATTACGATGTGTTATTCTCCCTAACTGCTCCAGGTAGTTTGTTTTTAACATAAGCTTTGGATTTCCTGCTTGCTAGTGAGTAGAGTTAAACCTGCGAGCTTCCTATTGATGGGATTTTTGATGCTAACCATTTTTGTAGTTCGTATAACATTTTCCCTGGGGGAGGGGAGGAAATGTATAAATGTCTTTTCACCCTTTAGGTTTGTTTTATTGGATATTTTTTAATTTACATTTCAAATGTTATCCCCTTTCCCATTCTCCCCCCCCCCCGAAACCCCCTATCCCATCTCCCATCCTCCTGCTTCTATGAAGGTGTGCCTCCACCCACCTATCCCGTCCTGCTTCCCCACCCTCACATTCTCCTACACTGGGACTTCAAGCCTTCACAGGACCAAGGACCTCTTCTCCCACTGATGCATATGTAGCTGGAGCCATGGGTCCCTTCATGTGTACTCCTTGGTTTGTGGTTTAGTCCCTGGGAGCTCTGGGGGTCTGGTTGGTTGATACTGTTGTTCTTCCTATGGGGTTGCAAACCCCTTCAGCTCATTCAGTCCTTCCTCCACTGGAGACCCTGTGCTCAGTTCAGTGGTTGGCTGGGAGCATCCAACTCTGTATGTCTAGCTCTGTCAGAGCCTCTCAGGAGACAGCTATATCAGGCTTCTTGTAGTTTTTAATTGAGTGTTATACTTTGGAGCTGCTAGTAATGTATCATTTATGTTCCAAAATTATAGCCAGTGATGAAGTTAAAAATAATCAACTTGGTAGTCTTATAGAGTCTAAAGACAGTCTGAACTACATACCAAGACTACACTTAATCAAAACAAGCCAACAATAACAAAGGCTATTGTATATTGTTGCTTATGTTCTGAACTAATTAATGAAAAAACTGCCTACTTTAGGAAGTTCATTATCATAGGAATATTTTATTAAAAATCAATTTTATCAAAACAGATTACTGTCATTCCTTTGCAATACAACTGGAATCAGTACTGATCTGATTGGTTCAATAATCTTATAAAATAAGTTTTTACATGATCATATAATATAATTGAATATATGTTTCACCAAATCATACCTGGAAATAGGATTGTTTCAGATAAAATTGGTCAATACTTATGATACATCTATTTTGATAGATTTTTTTTTACAGAATACAACATAGTTAAAATATTTTAATATAGATAATTGCTTCCTAAAGTACTCTAAATAATTTGCAGAATTAAAATACTAAAAATCACTTTTCAAGATAAACTTATTACAAATTTGAAAATTTGAAGCCATTTTTTAACTTTGGTGGCATGTAGGCCTGATGAGTTTTATACCATGCTGTGGAATGCCATATGTGAAAAGAAACTAAATCAGAACTGAGAAAATTAAAGTACTATATCTATATCGAAATGCCTTTGAGAAATCGCCAGCATCCTTCTGCCCTTTATTCTAAAATAGCATTTTATCATTTTACTTATTTTCATTTTATAGTAAAGAGTTTGCATATTTAAACATTAAACATTAATTCAAAAGGGTGTTTTATAATAATTTTCAAAAAGCCAGTAAAGAGTTCTTTCACCTTATGGCATCTGACATTCTGATACTTACTGAGTTCACATGTGAGAACATCATGTGAGAAGAAGAGAAATACTCACTGGAAGAGATGGTTAGCCTGGTTAAATATAAAATGGTGGTTCTCTGAGTTACTTAGCATGTCAAAATTTAAGCAATGGCTTTATCAGGCCTAATAGGGATAATAGGAAAATATTTAAGTGATATGAACTTAAGAGGAAACCTAAAAATCATTTTTAACTGAAAATATGCTGGAATAACAGGAGAAGAACATTTTTGATACTTTGAAGACATCATTTCCTTCTAATTTATTGAACTTTTAGCTAGAAATTGGAATGAGACGATTAAATTTTAAAATAATACCAGCCAATGATAATTAATTTATCAGGCCAGAGAGATGGCTCATTGCATAAAGGCACTTGGTGTGCAGGCCTGATGAAGTAGAGTCTATCCTTCAAGTCTAAACCCAGACACTTGTATGTGGATGTGTAATCTGAGTACCCCTACAGTCAGGTATGAGATGGAAAAAATGCCTGGAAGCCTAGCTTGTTAGCCAGTGGGATGCACCGAGGCAAGAATAGCAAAAGAGACCTCCCTAACTAAACAGATGAGAGACTATTCCTGAAAGGTAACTTCTGACTTCCACGCTCAGACTTTGACAGGAGCCTCATGGTGCGTGTGTGCGTGTATCTGTGTGTGTGTGTGTGTGTGTATGTGTATACATGCATACGTTTGCACATGTTCAAAAAAAACAATTTTTTGAAAGATAACCCGTGTTCATTTTGTCTATGTTGGGTTTTATTTGTTTGCCTGTTTATTTAGGAGACAAAGTCTCACTATAGCACTATCATCAGGCCTTTCTACATAGGCTAGCATTGCCTAACAGAGCTGATAGTACAGGAATGTGCCACTATGCCCAGCTTGGTGTATACAGGAGGGAAATTCTTTTCCAGTAGATTAGAGTAGAAAGTAGTAGTAGAAACAGGATAAATATATAGAAGTAAATATATTTGTAGATTGTTTGTTGAGTTGAACTATAAAACTAGGAAGTAATAATTCAAAACAGTAAGAATATTTAAAATAATAAGTATTACATAAAATTCTGCTTTAAAGACACATTTTTCTGTTTTTCTCTTTGTTTTTGTGATTGTTGTTCATTCTGATTTCATTTTTCCAAATAAAGTTGGAGTCAGTAAAGAAAATTGCATTACAGCCATTCACAGTGTTACATTCTTGTAATGTTCATACTTGAGAATCTAAAATTGGAGGAGTATGTGCAAGGTCAAGGACAGCCTGGGGTTGTGCCACTAAAGGATCAAAACAAGATACAAATATATTCCCTGTCATAAGAGTAACAGGTGGTCATTGTGGAATATTCACAATGGTTATAAAGAAGGAAATCAATTTACTGCAATTATAAAGGCAGGTTACTTATGTTTTAATAATATATCCTGCTATATGTACTTTTCAAATTTTTAATTTTATCAGTTTGTTATATATCAAATGTCCTTAAGATAATTATATATACAATATACCAGTTTCCATTTTCTTTTTTTAAATCTTATTTTTAATTACATGTATGTGTGATTGTATGTGGTTGGGCATGGTTTGGGGGGTAATGTGTGTGTGAATGCAGATTGTCTGCAGAGGCCAGAAGCAGACACTCAATCCCTTGAACTGGTGGTAGTAAGCCACTCAATGTTTTTCCTAGTTGGCCAGCTGCCAGGAAAGTCTCCCCAATGAACTTGTTACATCTGTATTCCAAAAGACATTCTAGCTGTAATGAGTCAAGGAATATCAAAGAGTCACAGCACACAACAAACTCCACACAAGAGATTTATTGGAAGGGGAACAACACCCCAGAAGGGTGGCTTCCGCAGCTCAGGTGAGAAGCAGCAGAGAGTAGGGAGAACACAGGGTTTCTATAGAGTTACCTGGGGTGGGGAGGAGCTTTCCAGGCTGGGCTGGAATTGAGGCATTGCATGGTCTGATTGTTGGGTAAACTCAAGAATTGGTAGGGTATTTTTTTTCCTTGTAGGTCAGGGCCTGGCCTTTAGAAAACAGTAGACATTTAAGGCCTTTAGAGAAATCTGAGGATAGAGTGGGACTGAAATGGCAGTTACAGCTGTTTTGGATTTTTTGTTGTTTGTTTTTTGGTTTGTTTTTTTTTGTTTGTTTTGTTTTGTTTTGCGAGGGGAGAGGTATATATGTAGCCTCTTGTGTGCCTTGAAGGTTTACAAAGTTTACAAAGGTAGTTAGAACAAATAGCCAACATTCAGCTTATCAACTATATATATTATCAGGGTGGATAGATATCATGTAACAAATTGTGAGTATAGGTATTAAACTTCATCTTATTTTGTTAATGTAGTTAGGCAATTGCAAGAGCAAGTGCAACAGCAAACTGTTCCTTAATAACTCAGTTTAATATTCACAATGTCTCTCCTGCCATGCTTTTAAATACAGTTCATTTTGTTCCACTCTAGGACAGGTAAAGAATTTGAATAAAATAGATTTCACAAGAAGGGAGAGTGCTGTGTAGCCAAGCATTGTGGTGCACACTTTTAATCTCAGCACTTAGGGGAATGAAGCAAGCTGTGAGTTTGAGGCTAGCCTGGTTTCCAGAGTGAGTTCCAGTCCAACAAGGACTACGTAGTGAGACCCTGTCTTAAACAAGTCAAAAGAGGGGCAGGGAGAGGGAGGGATGGAGGACAGAGAGAGATGCCTTTCTGTCTTTGTTTTTATCTCAGGAAAAACGCCACTTCATTTTTCTCCATTCTTAAGGTTCAGTTCCTATGGATAAGGTGTATACTTTTTTTTTTCAGTAATTTTCAAAACATTTCACACTCCAAGTCAGATAATCCAGGCCAGGAAGGAAAAAGAGCCGCCTGTCTGCCTCTCCTCTTCCTCTCCTCTCATCCTTCTGTTCCATTCTCTTCTCTAGCTCTCACCTTTCTCTCTTCCATGCTCTAGTATCCCTGTTACAGAATGCCTTGTTGGGATATTTGTTTATGTGTGTTGCTATAATAAAAATACTTTGAGCAAGTTAATTCATAAAGAAAACACTTTCTTGGCTGTCGTCTTAAGAGGCTCAGAGTCCTAACAATGGCATTGTTTCAGCTCTGGTGGAGGAATTTCATGGTAGATGACATCACAGAAGCAGACTCACTAGAAGGGAAATCTATAAAGAGAGCAGAAGTTGAAGACTCTAGAGTCAGACTTACTCTTTTGTAGCAGTCTTCTCATTAGAATTAGGTGGGATCAGAATGCCATCCCCTACTTCCGGAAACAGTCTTGTTAATGGCCTAAAGACCTTAAACTATTATTGTTTCTGGAAATATTAAAAAACAATCCTTCCATCTCTCTGCGGGGCTGGACCACGCTCACATTGCTACCATGCAACATCCCACGGTCATCATCTCAACACCTAA
Source organism: Hylomyscus alleni (assembly GCA_019843855.1). NCBI lineage: Eukaryota > Metazoa > Chordata > Mammalia > Rodentia > Muridae > Hylomyscus > Hylomyscus alleni. The sequence continues at coordinate 2,091 of JADRCC010240759.1, read as the reverse complement.
TTACTCAGTAGAGTCAAGACTCTTAAAGCTTAATTAACCAATCAGATTTATGTATTAATAGAATTACAATTTACAAAGTGCCAATATAGTAATTTTAGAGCCAGTTGACAATGATAAAAGCTTTATCCCAATATTTCTAACTTTGTGAAATCATAGCTACTTGTGGCTGGTAAACACCTGTGGGTTCATGTCCCATGTCCGTAGTCATCCTCCCCACTCCTCTCTGAGAGGCTCCCTGCCTCTGCAGCTCTCAGCTCCGCCTCCCTTTTCCCTGTCCAATCACAGACCACCTCTCCATTAATGTAATTGGACAAGGAAAATCATACTACCCTAACACTGCCAAGCATCCAGCATAGGAGCCCTTAGATGAGAAAAATCATGTCCAAACCATAGATAGCCTCCAGTGTAAATCCTGGTTTATCTACAATCCTTAGTACTAACCTGAATTCCCTGCCTGCTTCTTCTGTGAGGCTGTTCATCTTGGTATTCAGCAGGATTTTCTCTGACCTGGCATGTTTTATGTCCAAGTCGTCTGTACTAGCTAGACTGAAAACTCTTATGTCAGGGTTTTTCCTATCCTCTCAAAGACAAAGGTGTTAAACACCAGGTGTTAAACATATCTTTTATATTTTAACTGTCTACTTCTCCACAGCTAGCCTGATTCCTGCTTAGCCACTTTTGAAATTATTTTTAAAGCATTATTCTGGCAAAAGGAAGTATATAAGTAATATGGGTTCTGTATCCTGCATTGTGCTTTATAGGCCTGAGACTATTTATTGATGTACAAAAATTGCCTGGTGTATAAATCTGTGCCAGCTGAGACCCAAATATGCAGAAAAGATAAAATCGAAGGAAATACCTATTCAGCAAATATTAAAAAATCGTATTTTTAGAAATAGTTCTGTTCTACCTAGTATACTTAGCATGACTGTTAATATATAACTTGATTATAGCAAATATTTTTAAAATAGAAATTCAGTTTAATTTTAAAATCTTTAGTTCTAAAGTGAAGAATACCTGGTTTGGCTAAAAGTGTATAATGAATCTGGCAGAAAAAAATATGTGTTCTACACAAAATTGTACAGGAAGCTCTAGTCCATAAGTGTTCAAGTATTTACTTTGTCTTTGTGGACATGCTGTATGCTTGCAATGCTTTACATAATTTATTGGATAAAAATCTACACATTAAGCCAGGCAGTGGTGGCGCACGCCTTTAGTCCCAGCACTTGGGAGGCAGAGACAGGTGGATTTCTGAGTTCGAGGCCAGCCTGGTCTACAGAGTGAGTTCCAGGACAGCCAAGGCTACACAGAGAAACCCTGTCTCGGAAAGAAAAAAAAATCTACACATTATTCATAAGCTGTGCTAAATCTTCTGGTGTGTTAGAATTTAATAATTATATATAATTATTGACCCTAAAAGTTAGCTTTTGTATATCTGTGAAATATTATCTAGCATTCATTGTTTTCTTCAAATGATCTATTATCCAATTTTTTTTTTTTTTTTTTTAATTCTTGGATCTGAAAACAGTGCCTCTGGTCCCTCAGACCCTGATGAACTGTATTTGTACCTTCTAATTGAATACAAAACTTTAAATCTACTATCCCAGTTTGTGTACATATGTGATTTCCCTGTAGGTGGCCTAAATCCCATGAAAAAGATTTCTTGGGGATTTCTTTTAAATTTAAGATGAACAATCCACCAATGAACTAGCTAGTGTCTAATTTGTTTAGAATCTGAATATTACATATCAATAATTGTTCTTTTCATTGTCTGTGCCTGTAGGTGCTTGTGTGTGTGTAAGTTTATGCATGTGAATGTGTAATGTACATATGTAGAAGCCAGAGACAGCCTCAGGTGTCCGTTCCTGGGGATCCCTTTACCTTTTTTGAGGCAGTCTCTCTTTTGGCTTGGAGATAGTCAAGCAAACTAGGCTACTCAGCTCAAGCTGCGTTCCCTGTCTCCACTCCCTAGCAGGAATTGCAAGTCCTGCATGCTTTTAAAATGATAGTTATTTAATATATTTTCTTAGATATGACTGGATTGTGTAGGGGTGGGGGAACATGAGTTTTTTCCTTTTTGAAACAAAAAAA
>JADRCC010240756.1:0-10295 GCA_019843855.1 Hylomyscus alleni | reverse complement strand
TGCCTCCCAAGTGCTGGGATTAAAGGTGTGCGCCACCACCGCCTGCCTGGATATCATTATTTTTGTGAAGCTATTATGAATAGATTTTTTTTTTATTTCTTTCTCAGCCAGCTTATTGTTGGTTGTAGCTGCTAGCAGTTACACAAACCAGGTTCCTGAAAGAGAGGCAGGGGCCTGGGGGAATATAGGGGAATCAGACTGCAAGAGAAATAACCAGACCAAGTCAAAGGTTTCCGATCAAGGTCCAATGCGTATTTCAGAGTTTGAGAATATATAGGCAGGGAAACCCAACCCCCAGTAAGCAACTTAAACAAAGGCCTAAATCTGTGGTGAGCTTAAGGTAAGGCCTTAGACAAAAGTAATTTGAAATAAACAACTCATCTTTTCTTTCTTGATATAACTTTGTTGATATAACTGAGGCCCAAATATTGAAAAAGATATTACCTCTGAAACTTTTCTGGAGCAACTAATACTCGTTTTTAAAGCTCGTGGTATAATAGCAAAGGTAGTAAAATTTTCCTATTAGAGGAATTAGATAATAATCAATGTACACTGAAAAATTCAAAGTCCTAGCCTCTAGTATTGAAGCAGAGACAAAAAAATTATACAGAAAATTATACAGAATGTAAAGCTATTAGCCATTTTTAAAGGCAAAATTTTCTAATGATTACAAACTTACCAGAAGCAAAATCTTTAAAATTACCAGGATGTAGAGGGAAAAACAACCTTTTAAACACACAATAACTTTATATGATGAAGTAGGCGGCCAGATTGTAATACCTCTATAAATTTTATAGCCTCATTGACCTTTACAAATCTTGATTCTAAACTTTATTTTGAACAGCACCTGAATAGATCAGAAATAATGCTGTCTTGTCTTAAAAAACAATTCCCCAGAGGCAAGGAGAGTTGAGGTTCCCTAGGTAGGGTTTGCAAAACAAAAGAAATGTCACACAAACTTTGCTGAGGCCTCTCTGTGCTTTGCATTTTCTCAAATGTGAATATTTTTACTCTTGATTATACTGCCTGAGTTTTGGCCTCGAGATTACACCTCCTGCAGTGAGGACAGATTCTGGACGAGCAATTCCACTGTCCATCTCTAAATTTGTTAACAGTCTTTCTTAAGTAGATTTGTACTTAAAACATTTCTATAACCTCAGTGCTTGAGAAAGCATCGTTGGTACGTACTGTGATCTCCTGTAAGGCCAACACAGCTAGACTCTGATTGTTTGAGGGTCTAATTTCCACACAGACAAATATATCTAGATAAATCTGTCTTTGCTTTGTATGGCTGGATGGCCACAGAGAATGCATTCTCATGAGACAACTGTGTGACAAAGGGAACCCCTTTATGAGAGTCTCCGAAAATTTTACTAGCCGTTTTTATTTAATAAATTTTCGCTGAGATCTCTTTTTAACCTTGGGGGGTAAAATTTTTCTTTTATCACTGTATCCAATAAAGTTTATGTAAAAGGGGCATTGGGCCCATACTGGCCACAGTTGTCTTTAACTATTATTACTCTTGCAGGTAATTACTAAATATAGGTGAATTAAGAGTCTTGAGCTTGCGATCAAACTGCAAACTGCAGCCAATGGAAGTCTGGCAACTTTAACCATACCTTTTAACTTTCTTTTGTAATATTAAGACATAACCATAACATTTTGAAGAGCAAAATTTTAAATGATCTATTTTCCTTAAAATCAATACCAAAGTATTACTGTCAACTTACAAAGTTTGGCCGTCAATTATTATATATAAATGTATGATAGTGCAATCTTTAATGCTTCAATAAAGAGACATACATTGTTTTGAATCTTATCTCTTATATGTCTAGTTTATAAGATAAGAATTACTTAAAATATTATCTCAATTTAGAAGTACCTTAGCTTCTAGGTTTCTTGGTTGGCTCATGCCACGTGCAGTTGTTAAAAATGATTCCAACCCTGAGTTACCAGTTTTAAGCTAACTTTCTGTTACCAAAGTTACAGCTTTTCAGCATATCCAATAACTTATAAGCCAATAATCATGCAGAGCAAATTTATACAATTAAGACTAGTCAGAAACCAAATGAAGCAGCTACACAAATCTTATAAATGCAGACCAATCAAGGAATTTTTATTTTTTCTAGCTAAAATTTTAAGAGAAAAAACACTTTGTCATTTATTGAACCAAATAATCACAATTGCAGAGGGTTTTCTAGGAAGAAACAACTGTTAGCTTATTCGTCTTAGGTATTAAGCTGCTGACTCTTTCTTAAAAGCAGCTTCTCAGCAGGACTTCCCTTTTTTGTTAGACTCCTGGATAAATGTGGGGTACAACTTAAATCAGCCTCTGCTATGCACTCTGAGATTGAATCAAGAGATGGATAACCAGCAGATAAGGTTTTTAAACATTTTTTCTTTTTAACATAAAACATAGAATGACAATCATTCAGATGACAAGACAGAAACAGACATAGACAGATTGATGCACTGACTATAACACAGAGAAGGTAGAAGATTTGATGTAATCAAGACCAGGGATTTCTCCTGTATGGGCCATAGAGAAAGCAAGATGTCTCTCAGTTTCTCTCTGTCTCTAGGATAGCTCTGAAATCCATTTTCTTTCTCTTTTGATCTTTCTTTTTCATGTCATTTGTTTGTATCCCTCTCCTATATATATATAGGAGAGAGATATATATATATATATATATATATATATATATATATATATATATATAGGAGAGGGAGATATATATGTGTGTGTATATATATATATATATATATATATATATATATATTGGTTTTGTATTTTACCATTTTTATTTTATTTTTTATTTTATTTATGCCCTATTCCTCTCACCTAATGTAGTTCTTTGACTATGGACAATTGATTTGAAGTTTCCGATCCTACTCGTCACTGTCAACCCCTAACTGAGATCAGCATCGGGCCAGTGCTGTATCAGCTTAGCCGGTATTCTCCTGCACCTACAGCAACACTTCCAAAAGATGAAATTAAGGCTAGTGCTAGTGTCAATAATATAAGTTGCTTACCTCTCGGGATGGTATACCATTTTCTTCCATTTTCTGCGGAGCTCTGCCCAAGACAGTGCTGCCCTCTGTTGATCCTCTCCTGTTCAAACACTACGTTTTCAGGTGCCACTTGTAGCTGCCAGCAGCTACGCAAACCAGGTTCATGAGAGGCAGGGACCTGGGGTACAATAGGGGAATCAGACTGCAAGAGAAATAACCAGACCAAGTCAAAGGTTTCCGATCAAGGTCCAATGTGTATTTCAGAGTTTGAGAATATATAGGCAGGGAAACCCCATCCCCCAGTAAGCCAGGATCTTGTGGCCTAATTAGCATCTTGTTGTTCTGTCCAGAAGGCAGGTGAGGCAGCTCAGCAGGGTGTGGTTCTTAGCAGGAACTTCAGGAGAGGCAAAGAAGCAGCAGGACAAAAGGGCTTTCTTTATCTCAGGAACTCCACCCAAGTGGTCTAGCTGCTCTGTGGCCAGGACAAAAACTGGTTCAGCCCACTTGAGGCTGGGGAAGGACACAGTTCCTCCCTTTTTATTTATTACAAATTAGCTGGACTGGGGAATAAGATATACTTATGCACCATAGTCATGCCTGGGAATTATGGTGGCTGGTGGCCCTGTCTGTCTTAGGACTGAATCTACTGGTCTCTCTCTTACAGGTCTCGGAAATCACATGCAGCTTGTTTGTGTTTATTTGCACAAACAGGGACTTTTAGTGTTTATTATTAATAAACACGGCCTCTTGACACATGACTCTGTCTTAGGTTGATGAGAGTCATAGATCTACTGGTTCATCTTTGACTGCAGGCTCTCATAGCACACTTTTTTCCCATACAGACCAAAGCCACAATATGCACTTAATGCTTTTCTTCATCATGATGAATAACTGCCACATTAGAGTCTCTCTGAAGTTGAGCCTGCATGTCCTTAACAAACCTCCTTGAGATACAAAGTCAAAAGTTTAAAAACAACAAGCGTAACATTATCTGTGTGGATGTCCCAGGCACTCAATTCAGTTGCAAATCAGCAATACTCAGACTCAATGTTTGACCTCCAGGTGTAGGGGAAGTGGCTCTGAGAACCACAAAGGAACTGTTAACTCTCAGGAAATTACTGGATGCTATTTTGCTGGCTAAAAAATTTTAGCCATTATTTTAGATGGAAACATGTTTACTAAAAGGACTCTGGATCTGCATCCACTTGATGAACCAATCTTTCAGGCAGCCATCTCACTCTGTCTTCTTGTTTTGTTTTGTTTTTTCGGTTTTTCGAGACAGGGTTTCTCTGTGTATCCCTGGCTGTCCTGGAACTCTCTCTGTAGACCAGGCTGGCCTTGAAATCAGAAATCCACCTGCCTCTGCCTCCCAAGTGCTGGCATGCGCCACCACTGCCCGGCTCACTCTGTCTTCTTTTTGTGAGAAAACAAACGGAGCCTCTTCCCCATATTCAAACGGGGTCTGGATCATTCCACGTGTTAGTAAGTAGATCTCGACATTTCACCATGGCATAAGAACTGGAAGTGTGTGGATGCCAGTGGTGATCTGCAAAAGACTGACTTTTAGCATCATTCTGCAAACAATTTTAAAACAAGTAAAAAGCGAGATGTACTTTTGGTAACATTGGAGGGTATGATTCCCCCTCCTTTTATTATTAAAAACCAAATTTTCAAAGTGTGAATTGCACATTGAGCAATTCATTGTCTCTGAGAATTATGTTATCTCAGTAATATGGGTAACAATAAATTGTTGACAAAACATTTCAAATGCTTGATTGTAATAGTCAGTTCCATAATCTGTTTTACTCTGATGAGGAACATTAAGTATAGAAATATAATATAGGCAATAGCCATTTACAATTATTGTTGCTTTTCATGTTAAGGTAATTACAACTAGAGAATCTGAAAAGGTATCAATAGTCACAAGTGTATATTTTATTTTTAATTTATTATTTTTTAATTAATTTTAATTATTTAATTATTTTTAAAAATGCCAAATTATCATAAGCAATTATAAGCTCTGATATATATCTATATATACACACATATATACATATATACATATATATGTATATGCTATCAATATGCAAATTAAAGCTTGATTTTAGCACCTTAAAAATAGTGACTACAACTGGGTGGTGGTGGCATACACCTTTAATCCCAGCACTTGGGAGGCAGAGGCAGGCAGATTTCTGAGTTCAAGGCCAACCTGGTCTTCAGAGTGAGTTCCAGGACAGCCAAGGCTACACAGAGAAACCCTGTCTCGAAAAAACAAACAAACAAACAAAAAAGAGTAGTGACTACAGCACAAAATTTAATTATTTGTGCTGAACTAGGGGAAAGTTCGTGAGACTAAACATGTGACTTACATAAAATTCTCTCCCATAGAAGGGCTGTAGATGTATATATATTTTTATGAGATGTATACATAAATTTATAGGAAATATAAAAGCATGCCTTTAAGCAAATTTTAACAATTTGTCTTTTAGATAACAATGATTATTTTTGCTTAAAATTTTTACCATGTAATAGGCCAAATATCAATAAATATTTTGCAATAACCAATTTAATTGCTGTTTGAAGCAAGAAATAGATGTCTCATCAGGTTTTTAAGAGATTTTTTTCTAAAATATTTTCATGATTTTATCAAATATTTCTTTATTAACACTATAACAACTTCACAATATGATGCTAAAACTTTACTTTGGATATGAGAAAAGATGAATCTATATTAAAACTCTCTTTTGCCAAAGAGTTGTGGGCAAAACAAAAACCAAACATTTGATTGCAATTGATTACAATGATGGCAATTGTTAACAGAAGCTTCCTTTACTTTCTGTAAAAGCTCTTTGTCTCTCACCAGTTACTTTGTATTTCCTTTGACAACTTAAAGAAAGGCCTAAATTTTGTGGTGAGCTTAAGGTAAGGCCTTAGACAAAAGTAATTTGAAATAAGGAACTCATCTTTTCTTTCTTGATACAACTTTCTTGATATAACTGAGGCCCAAATATTGAAAAAGATACTGCCTCTGAAGTTTTTCTGGAGCAATTAATACTCGTTTTTAAAGCTTGTGGTATAAGAGCAAAGGTAGTAAAATTTCCTATTAGAGGGATTAGATAATAATCAATGTATACTGAAAAATTCAAAATCCTAGCCTCTTGTTCTGAAGCAGAGACAAAAAAATTATACAGAATGTAAGGCTATTAGTCATGTTTAAACACAAAATTTTCTAATGATTACAAACTCACTAGAAGCAAAATCTTTAAAATTACCAGGATATAGAGGGGAAAACAACCTTTTAAATACACAATAACTTTATATAAGTAGGTGGCCAGATTGTAATACCTCTATAAATTTTATAGCCTCATTGACCTTTACAAATCTTGATTCTAAACTTTATTTTGAACAGCACCTGAATAGATCAGAAATAATGCTGTCTTGTCTTAAAAAACAATTCCCGGGAGACAAGGAGAGTTGAGGTTTCGCTAGGCAGGGTTTGCAAAACAAAACAAATGTTATTAGCCAATTTTAAAGGCAAAATTTTCTAATGATTACAAACTCACTAGAAGCAAAGTCTTTAAAATTACCAGGATGTAGAGGGAAAACCAACCTTTTAAATACACAATAACTTTATATGAAGTAGGTGGTCAGATTGTAAATTGTATAAATTTTATAGCCTCATTGTGTAGAGAGCCGTGCTAGTTCATAAACATCATTCGCCATTACAAGATGGCGATGGCCTTCAATGCCTACTCTAGTAAACAGGTTCAGTATGCATGTGTAAGTGATAATAATGTGCCAAGTCACTGCTCAACACAGGGCATCATATAATATTATGAGCAAGCAGCCAATCATGGGTGAACACACCACCTTAGGGTATATAAACAGTGCCTTTCTGGAGTTTGGGGTCTTCCTCCATCATTGTAATAAAGTTGCTGCAGAAGGATCCTAGTGTGTCCGTGTGTGTTCTTGCTGGCAAGATAAGTGTGCGGGCTACATCATTGACCTTTACAAATCTTGATTTTAAACACAGTTGGTATATAGAAAAGCTACTGATCTATGTATTATGGTATTGAAAAATGCAACTTTGCCTGAAAGCATTTATCAGATTCTAGACCATAAGTTCTTTTAAGTCTAGTATAATGCCATAGGGAAATAGAGACTTTAATTTTTACCTTTCCTATTTGTATCCTTTATTTTCTTCTCTTGTTTTATTATTCCAGCTAAGACTAAAACATTATAATGAACATGAGTGAAGAGGGGGGCATATTCTCATTCCAAGTTTAAGTTTCAGGATCTCAAAGCGGCCATTAATCCTGACTTTAGTACTCATCTTGCTGGAGTCATCCCTGTGCATGCCTAATCCAATCTCTGTGCTTTTCCCAGCATAGACCATCACTCTAGCTCTTTTGGCATGTGTGAACAAACACCAAACACTCTGCTGATGGCTATAACTGATGCTGGGCAGCAAGACATGTCTGGGTGCCCACCATAGCCCAGCTCCTTCTGTGGACTTTAGTTCTGCTTTTGTGGGTGGTTCACACATACCAGTCCTCACTGCAAAAGCAGACTCTGTATTTTTATATATCAGACCCACATAGGATTCCCTTCTCTGTTTCAAAGCATCTACCCAAGAATCAGTGTGTGCCCAGGAAGCTGGCTGCTACTTCTTACTTGGTATGTCCTGGGGATATATGACTAAAAGGTAGGGAATGTAGGTTTCATTAAAGCAGAAGGCATGCCCATTGGGAACTATAGACTCACCTAAACTAATACCAATGCCTTCTGAACTGTATCACAAACAGAAAGGGGAAGATTGGAGGGTTGGTGAATTGGCTCTGTGGTTAAGGGTACTTGTTATTTAGCCTGACCACCTGAGTTTGATCCCTGCAGCCCATGGGAAGGAGAGAACTGATTCCTACACATTGTCTTCTGAACTCCACAAGCACACTATGGCATGTAGGGGCCAGGTGTGATGGCACATACTTTTAATCTCAACATTTGGTAGGCAAAGGCAGGCAGATCTCTGTGTGTCTGAGGCCATCTTGATCTACACAGAGCTCTAGGCCAGCCAGGACTACACAGATTCTTACAAACCAGGAAGAGAAGAAATCCTTCCAAATGCCTCCTACTATTACTTACTCTAACACCAAAACCATATAAAATGCAGACAGGTAGACTACAAGGCAGGTAGGTAGGGAAACACACACACAAAAAAAGGGAAGGCTGGAGGAAGGAATATGCAGAAAGAAAATTAACACTAAAAGCCCTTTGAAAAAGCTTTATGAAAACCTACTGTACAAGCTCCTTAAATAAATATACAAAAAGGCTTTAATGGAGCTATACTATAAATACACAACTCCAAACTGGACACCGAATTCCAGCAAATAAAAAAATCCAGTAACAGGAATAGATTACCCTTTTTGTAAGTTATTTGCAAATGGGATTCCATATATACCCCACCCCACTGCTCAGCATTACAGGCTATAACCAAAACTCTTGGTACTGCATTTTTATAAATCAAACACACAAAGGATTCCCTTCTCTGTTTCAATGCAACCACCCAAGAATTGCTGTGTGTCTCCTCAACTTGACAGTAAGACCCTATTGCTGAAGACTACATACTGAACTATGAACACTGAGACATCAAGCAGGTACTCAACTGGAGGCTTCATCTCTAAGTTTCATGGTTCTAGAAGGTAATATTCATGCTACCAGAGTGTGTGTGGGGATTATCAGACCCACCCTGCTAGGACTCCTACAAATTACAAAAACAATTGTCCTGACTAGATAAACCCATGAGTGCAATAATGGCACAAATGTTATAGGAGCAACCAATCAACTTCTGATTAGATCTAAGTTCCATTCCATGAGACAGGACCCATTAATGGTAATGTTAGTGGGGCCAAGAAGACTCAGCTGGATAGGCCTTAGGCCCTAGAGAAAAACCTACCACTATTATTTGGCTAAATGAACATAGTATTAAAATGACTTCTAATAACATTGCTATGTGCATAAATCAGTTCATCTCTCAGACCTCATAAGAGAGGTTTCCTCTTTCTATAGATGACAGTTATCACAGAAATCCTCAACTGGCCAATACACACTGAATAAGGATGTTAAGTGCTCAACCTGAAACAAGATGTACATTTCATACTCCTGCTCTCAAGGCTCAGGAAGGTGGGGTGGGAAGATTGAAAGGGCCAGAGATGGAGGGTGATTTCAAGAAAAGTGTTCTCACAATACAACAGGGCAAATGTACATACGAACTCACAGTGATTATCAACACATGCACAAGACTTGCACAGCTCAAACCAGATAAAATCCTAGCATGGAGGTGGTCATGCTATTTCTACTACTAGTTGAGGAGCTATTAGCACTGGATAGCTGTTGAAAGAGGAAGAGCTTTCTTTAATGATGTAGCCCCTGGTAGGTTAACCACACTCCAAGGCAGGCCCCACTCCCAAGTGTAGTTGGGCCATACAACCTGTACTTCGGAGAGGAATAAGGGGGTGAGGAATGGTAAGAGAGATTTAAGGGTGAATTTGATCAAAATATATTATATATAATTATCAAATAATAAAATATTTTAAATCACAATATAGGGTCTTAAGAGATAGATCAGTGGTTAAAACTACTTTCTGTTCTGATAGAGAATCCAGGTTCAGTACCCAGTTCCTACATGTTGCCATGAAACTGTCTATAACTTCAGTTCTAGAAGATATGACACCTCTTCTAGACCCTAGGGTCACCAGGGACATATGATACATTGCATGCATGTGTATGTGTGTGTGTGTGTATATATACACATACGTGTGTGTGCACCTATATATGTACATAGGCAAATATACATATAAAAATAAAGACCTTAAAAACCACAATAGGTGGATTAAAAAGTCTGACCAAATCCAACATCTTTGATAAAAGTCCTGAAGAAACCTGAAATGGAGTGAACATGCCTTAATATGAAAGGCAATGTATCCGTATTTATACTGAACAGGGGAAAACTGATAGCATGCCCTCTAAAATCATATATAGAACAAGGGCATCAATTCCCATCCTTATTCAAGATTAAATGCTTAACCAGAGCAATAAAGCAAGAGATAAAGTGATAGCAAAAGGAATAGAAATAAAAAGACCTGTGTACAAATTCCATGATCCAACTCTAAAGATCCTAAGATTGCATCAAGAGAACCTTCTCTCTTTCTTTCTCTTTCTTTCTTTTTCTTTCTTTCTTTCTTTCTTTCTTTCTTTCTTTCTTTCTTTCTTTCTTTCTTTTCTTT
>JADRCC010240753.1:0-15787 GCA_019843855.1 Hylomyscus alleni | reverse complement strand
CTAAGGATAATAGGTATAGAAGAGAGTGAAGACTCCCAAGGTAATGGGCCAGTAAATATCTTCAACAAAATTATAGAAGAAAACTTCCCTAACCTAAAGAAAGAGATGCCCATGAACATACAAGAATCCTACAGAACTCCAAATAGACTGAACCAGAAAAGAAATTCCTCTTGTCACAAAATAATCAAAACACCAAATGCACTAAACAAAGAAAGAATTTTCAAAGCAGTAAGGGGCCGGGTGGTGATGGTGCACACCTTTAATCCCAGCACTTGGGAGGCAGAGGCAGGTGGATTTCTGAGTTCGAGGCCAGCTTGGTCTACAGAGTGAGTTCCAGGACAGCCAGGGCTACACAGAGAAACTGTGGTTTCCTCCCCCTGTTCTGCCGACAGGCCTACGTGACCCGAGGCATGCTGCACACTTCTCCTGCTGGAAGTCCCACCTCAACAGACTCCAGAGACTTCTGATTGGCTCGGTTGCTCACAGACTTGTGGGAGGGGTTTGCCCTTTCTATTTGAACCCTTGTACCTAGAGAACTCACTCTCTTCCATTAAAGGATGTTCTGGCTGTAGGTTGTTTTCACCTGACCTAATTTTCCATCTGTCCTTGGGATCAGGTATTGATATGAGGTATTAGGATTAGATTTCAGTAGGTAATATTATAGATTTTATGATGGCTAGCTATATTATTAACTCCTCTATCCAGAAGACCCACAGTTATTTAAATTATGTAGATGCGGGCACCTACAAGAAACCCTGTCTCAAAAAGCAAAAATAAAAACAAACAAAACAACAACAACAACAAAAAAGCAGTAAGGGAAAAAGGTCAAGTAACATATAAAGGCAGGCCTATCAGAATTACACCAGACTTCTCACCAGAGACTATGAAAGCTAGAAGATCCTGGGCTGATGTCATACAGACCCTAAGAGAACACAAATGCCAGCCCAGGCTACTATACCCAGCAAAACTCTCAATTACCATAGATGGAGAAAATAAGATATTCCATGACAAAACAAAATTTACACAATATCTTTCCACAAATCCAGCCCTACAAAGGATAATAGATGGAAAACACCAACATAAGGAGCAAAACTACACCTTAGAAGAAGCAAGAAAGTAATCTTTCAACAAATCCACACAAATCTAATTCCACCTCTAACAACAAAAACAACAGGAAGTGACAATTACTTTTTCTTAATATCTTAATAAGAAAATTAATATTACCAACATATTCTAATCGATTGAAATCCAAAAATATGAGGAATTAGAAATTTGTTGATTGTCATCCAATGGTCTCTCTAATTTGGTAATTGGAGAAATAGGTCCAATATTTTACAACCCATACACATTTTCAGCTTGTTTGTTTATGACAGTGTCTTACTGTGTACAACATAATGGGCTTGAAATCTTGCTTCTCCTATCTCAGCCTCTCTATTAGCAGTATTGTTTATTTCATGTTTTTACACTATACTATGGTTTTCAGAACAGCTTACATATTTCAAAAGTATTTATACAGCCAAAAGAAACGTAGACAATTAAATTGGGAGGTGGCTTGTAAGAGAACAACAAAGAGTGAGACTGAATGCTTTGCTTCACGTTTGTAACTATTGTATCAAGTTTGAAGAAGAGGACTTTATAAGTTACTCTTTCTCTGAGATGAATGCTTTTCCAAATTATCACAGCTAATGAAGCAGATTCTTACCCTCACCTAATGTCTGTGCCACCCTCCAAGGAGAACCATTGTTCCCTGAAACAGTTGATGTATGACTTTATGGATAGACCATCTTAATATACACACCATTTCATAAATGAATGTAACCTGTTCTCTGTGGGCTGAGAATAAAGTCACTCACTCAAGTCAAATAGTTTTGACCATAGCAGGAAGTCTGTATCCAAAAATCATGCCTACAATTCATTCTTTGGCACAGAAGAACTGTCAACTCTCAGCTTAGCTACGATGGAGGTAAAATACTTTGGTGATGTGAGGGTCATTGAAGAACAGCCTTATTACAATGAAATCCAATGTCTAAAAATTGTTCTTATTTTGGGCTTGTACCACAGTAACAGTCAGATTTTAAGCTCTACTAAATACAAAACAAAAAAAAAGACTTTATATACTTATGTTCATTTAAGAAAATACTAGTAGTGATGTATTATTTTAAAATATACAGTTAATACAGTTGGAGTTATTTAAAATTTATATTGAGAAAAACATATTTTCAGTATTGCTGTAGACAAACATCTACACAAGACTGTTCAATTGATTGTTGTTTTATATCAAACAACTTTTATAATACTCATTTTTATTGTTATAATATTTTATAAATTTTAAGGAACATGACAAAAAAAGATATTGTAGGTATTGAAGTTGGAATCTCTGGGAGGAGTTGGGATACAAAAGGGAAACAAGAATGTGATTTAATTCTATTTACTTAAAATATATTTTTAAATGTTAACAAATTCAGATAAATTGAAGTCATGTATCTTTTCTCATCATAATGCAATAAAACTTAAATCAATAAAAAATAAATAAATAAGAAGAAATTCTAAAAGTAGGTGAGTTTGTGTGTATGTATGCATGCATGTATGCATGCATGTGTATGCACGCATGGAGATATATCATTACTCAGCTACTAGACGAACTAAGAGTCATCACTGTCTTACAGTTCACCTGATCAATATGCTTTCTGTATGATCTACGGACCAATTGAAATCAAAACCCTTCCTCCTTCGAGAGATAGCAAAATGTATTAAAAAATAAAATAGACGTACTCCTTAATGTAAACTCCTATATATTTGATGCCTCTTTGTGACTGCATTATCTCCCCAAGCATCAACTCCCTACTCAGGCCCACAGAAATGTCTGTCTAAGAGCCTAGCCAATAGCACCAGTCTTCATCCTGTCCAAATTTAACCAGACATGTTCACTCCTCTCCTGTGTGCCTTTTGTTTTTTTGTGCTGTAGAATATGGATGCTATGTGTTTGTTCTATTTCTTAGCTGTTTCTTTAGCCCTGATTATTCCATTTTATGACTCAAAGCTAACAGCTTTCCTTACTATCATATGTATGTGTCAAATGTAGATGGTCTTATTCTCCTTTTTCAACTTGGGTTTTAAGATATAGACAAGATATCACCAACAATGGTCCCTGATCAGACAACATGCACAAAGTAAAGCCTCATTTTAGGGTCCCTTGTGCACCTGGTCCCACTACTTTATAATGTTTGGTACATGAAAAGATTGTGTTCTGGTTTACATATATGTTGCCTATAAAACTCACAACTTACTCAGATTCTCCCTTAATGTCTGTTTCCTGTAATATGTCCCATTTAGTGAGAGATCAAAAGAACCACCTCTTGCCAGAGGCTTGGGCTGAGCTGGTGATGAGTCACAGCTTGTCTACTTAACTCTTCTACTTGCCAGCTAACTGATACTACCTGTTCCTAGGAAAGAGAGGAAATAGCATCAGAATGAACATCTGAGGCCAGATGTTTAAAATAATTGGCTTTATTCCCATCTGCTGCAGAAGGAAGTCTCTCTGACAATGGCACTTAGACTAACCCCCATGTGGTTGGTGCATGCCAAATGGCACTGCCTGTGGTACTAGGAGAGCCGAGGAGTAATGTAACACAGAGACCCACAGTCAGATATCATGCAGAGAGAAAGTCCTTGAAACACAGAGCTCTAAATGGAATGTCTCCATCAAATTCCTCCCCTTAGAGTTCAGGGATCCCTAGAAGAGGAGATAGAATGAGTTTTAAGAGCCAGAGGCGATGGAGGACCGCAGAAGAACAACGTCCCCTCAATCAGCTAAGCAAAGCTCATATGAACTCACAGAGGCGAAAACTCTGAGTCCAGGACCTTCACAGGTCTGTACCAGGTCCTCTGCATATATATCTTCGCTTTCAGCTTAGTGTTTTTATGGGACTCCAGAGTGCGTGAACAAGTAGGTCTCTGATTCTTGAACCTTCTCTTGAGGATATTTTCCTTCTGGCCAACTTTGATATGATAGGTTTTTGTTTTATCATATATTTTATTTTGTTGTATTTTGTTGTCTTTTATTAGAAGCCTGCCCTTAGCTAATGAAAGACAAAAGGGGTAGATCTGAATGGGAAGAGAGGAGAACCTGGGAGAAGAAGAGGGAGGGGAAACTGGAATCAAGATAATTTATGAAAAAATAATCTGTTTTTATTAAAATGGAAAATATTATATAAAAAAATAAAATAATAGGGCTTAGCTATAATGAACCAACATTGGGAACCAGGTCCATAATCTGCAGAAGCTAAAATGGAAGGCCTTTATTTTCTGAAAGGAATTAGAGAATAAGAGGCTGCTGCTCAGTTGATTGGGGGCAGGGAGAGACAGTACCTTCACCACATCTTTCCTTCTTAAACTCTTTTTAATATAATATTTTATTTATTCTTTGACAATTTCATACTGTGTATTTTTCAATATTTTTATTTTTGAGATTATAATTTAATTACAGCATCTCTACCGTTCCGTTCCTCTCTCCAAACCCTCTAAGAGACCCTTTCTCCCTCCCCTTGAAACCATGGCCTCTTCTATCATTGTTATTGTATGCATATATATATTTGTATTCACAAATATTCCTAAATATAACCAGTTGCATCCATACAATGTTACTCGCATATGTTTTGGGACCGATAGTCAAGCACTGAAAATCAGTCGTTGTGCTCTTTCCTGGGCAGGAACACCTCTCCTGCTCCCTGCTTTACACGGGCCGCCTGTACTTCTATATGTAAGGTTAAGGTCTCGTGAGCTTTTCCCCATTCAGTTTGCCATGCTTGTTGGTGTCCTCCTTGTTTAGCTCCTGTTTGGATGGCTGTGTTGGTGAGACTTTACAGGCTCAACTTCTGACATACAGTGTATTTTGACTGCCCTTCTAAAATTCTTAAAGCATTTGTGGTATTTTGTTGTGATGAGTAGAAAAGACATTTTATTAAGTCGTGGTGTGGATAAAGCCTACGAGACGCTGCCTACCTACACACTGAGAGGATGTCTTTCAAGATTGCACATCTAAGAAGAAAGCACAATGGAAAACTTAAATGTGTCTCTCTTTCCAACAGTGAGATATTTAAAGTGCCTTCCTTTAAGGTAAATTTTTCACAAAGCACGGTCTAGAATATACATGTTCTGTAAAACTATTCCTCTAGACAATCCATAATCAACAAAACTAGACAGCTACTATGCTTCAAAAAACAGAACCAGTTCAAAATATACCCCGTATGTAGGATAAGCTTTATATCCAAATATAATTTCGCTGATATAGGCCCATGGCCTAAAAGCAAAGGGATAGTGTTCTAAACCCACACTCGGAAGGAAGTCTGCACCATCCCACAGACACCCTTTGCTTGACACCTGGTACATTTGGTGTTGATCTGCTTGCTTGATTTGTTTTTGTTTGTTTACTTGTTATTTGTTTCAGACAGTCTCAGTATGTGGCTGGCCTTGAAATCAATGCAGCCTGACTCAACCTATCCAGTGAGGTCTGAAAAAGACAGCTGTTAGTTTTAAGGGTCTTCTGGATGCCAAAAGAGGAGAGTTCAGGCCAGCCTCGCCTGTTATTTCTGACAGGCAGCCAAAGCCTAGTGATGGCCTGATTTGGGCAGCCGAAAGCTTTAGTGTTGATCTTTTGTAAAGAAAAGTTGAGACTTTGCCTAAGTCACCAGAAAGGGGAAGAGATCCTGATGGAATTAGAGAATAGGGGATGTCCTGTACCACACACTGGGCAGGCATGTTCATTTTGAGGCTTCCTGCTTGCCTATCTAGGCAGTGGACACTTATTGAGCTCCTATATTCTGCACCTTTATATAGAAAGTCTATTCATTACTGTGTCATGTGATTCCAAGACTTCTTAAAGAAGGGCATTCCAGACAGCAATGATCCTGAGTTAGAGAGCCAGACTCTGTGGCCTCTCCAGGATTCTTTCCAGAGACTTCTAAGTTAGCTCCTTGCTTCTCTCAGTGCTGGCTATGGAGCAGAGTAATGAGACTGAACCCTGCTGATGGGCAGCTGAGTCCAACAGCTTGGGAAAGCCACTTTCTTTTTTTTTGTTGTTTTTTTTTGTTTTTTGTTTTGTTTTGTTTTTTGAGACAGGGTTTCTCTGTATAGCCCTGGCTGCCCTGGAACTCACTCTGTAGACCAGGCTGGGTTTGAACTCAAAAATCCACCTGCCTCTGCCTCTCAAGTGCTAGGATTAAAGGCGTGCGCCACCACTGCCTGGCTTGGGAAAGCCACTTTCCACTTTCTCTGCAGCATACTGCTCTCAGGCTATACAGTTTCAAAACTAAGTCAGGAAGTCAGAAATATATTTCTAAGTTCCACTCACTTGCTATGTAAACTCCCAAGTTTTACAGCTTATGGGAATAAAGCTTATTTCATCTCACTGTTTCAGCATTTTTGTTCTCTCCTGTCTTTTTTTTTTTTTAAAGATTTATTTATTTATTAAATTTAAGAAACTGTAGCTGCTGGGATTTGAACTTAGGACCTTCAGAAGAGCAGTCAGTGCTCTTAACCACTAAGCCATCTCTCCAGTCCTGAAGTTTTGGTCTCTCATCATAAAGACATGTGGCAGAGGTCATGGTGGCAGGAGCGTGTAGCCAACATTTGTTCACACGGCAGTAGATGGTGAGCATAGAACTTGACCATGACTATAGAACCAAGGGTGGGTATGACCTCTAACCTTCAGAGGCCTACCACTAGGGACCTACTTACCAGGCCCCAACTCCTAAAAAGCACCACAGTCTTCAAAATAACACCATGAGCCTGAAGTCAAGTTCTTGCAATGTGAGCCTATGGGAGACATTTCAGATGCAAACTGTAACAGAATTCTATAAGCCTCTTGCCTTACCTGAAAAGAAAAGAACAAACCAACCCGAGGAATAAATTATACACAAGACACACTTAGCATGCAGAAAGTTGTTGTCATTTATGTTTCCTTATGACCAGAAGAGCCATTACTGGGGGAAAGAGAGACAAAACAACTCCTCCCTTGTAACCTCTTGCTTCGGTGTTAAGATGGAGGCCTGCTTACTCTAGCCACTCAGGTTAGTGGGTATTTTGAAAGACAAATGAGATGGCAGAACTAGACCCCACAGGGAAAGAAACACAGATGGGGTCACTAACAGAAGGCTGTGACCTGAGGAAATAAAGACGCGACTTCCACATTTGTCTTCTTCCCAATCTTCCTAGGAAATTCACAATTGCCGTTATGGCTGAAACACGGCGATTTTAAGATGTAAGTGATGTTGAGATTCCATCAGCTCTTTAATACGAGGCAGAGTGAAGAGAAGGACAGAGTGCCAGGTAATACATCTCGGCAGGACTCTGTTAATAGACCAAGTCCTATCTGGTCACCTGCTGAAAACAAACAAACAAACAAACAAAACAAAACAAAACAAAAAACCATCATTACATGTTTATTGTGAAGGAGTCGTGCATGGCACAGCTCTCCTTCGGAGGTCAGAGGGCAACTTGTGGAAGTCAGTTCTCCGCTTCTACCATTTGATTTTTGAAGGTGAAACTCAGGTAGCCAGACTTGGAGGCAAGTGCTTTTGCCTGCTGAGCCTGTTCCCAGCCCCTGCATGGTCACCTTTAGTAAGAGAGAATTTAAATTGAATTAATTCTATACCACTGGGATGAGATGGGTAGGAAAATACCTCAGTCTTTACCAAAATTTTGGCTACAAGGCAAACCCTGCACAGTTTTGTTTTTGTTGAAAATTGTTTTTCTACACTTTAATGCCTTTCTTTGAGAACAACATTTAAAAGTCTAAAATATTTACCAGATGATACAGATCTGCTGAGTTTTCAGCTAAGTTTCAAAAGTTTTATGAGATCACTTCTTGAACATAATTGTTAACAATGTGGCCCACGTCATAAGGCAGGGGTCTTTTTCTACCTTCTTCATGTGGCCTTGAGGATACAACTTCTACATGAGTTTATAAGTCTCCAGTACTGAGTTTATGACGGTTTCCAGTTGATCAGAAGCTATTGATATCAACAGCAAACAAACAACCCCTTTATTCCTTGGGACCATCTAGTTACAATGAAGTCACCGTGTGACTTCCTGGCTTAAGTACAAATTTTCCCAGCCCCCATCTACTCTCATCACAGTATCTTTACTAAAATTCTTTTCAAAGTAAGTTTTAATTCAGGTATTATTCTCTACTATCGATTTTCAGTTCTAGTTACATGAAACCACCTACCATACCTGTCTCAACCAGGGTAGCTCTTCTTTTTTTCCCCTCTTTTAATTGTCACAGGTTGTCTGAATTAAGGCTTAAAACGTCTGTGTGTTGGGGCGGGGGGGGGGGGGGGATTCATAATGGTATCCCTTCATAATGCAATCGGTTTTGTTAGTTTAGTTGCTAGTACTTTTTGCAGCTAATCAGAGATATTAAAATGCTGTACTCCTGTGTGAAAATATTTCAAAAGTATTATGTGCTTGAGAAATTTCATTAGGGTGGGGAAGCTGGGCCTCCACATCCTGTCCCAGTTGCCTTGAGGGGCCTGGCTGCCAAAAATCTAAATTTTCCCCATGGGAGGAGCATACAGATATCCAGCCAGGAAGGTCGTCCAGAACTCCCGAGAAAGAAAACGATCCGAAGGTTTGTGAAATCAGGCCAAGCATTTACTACAGACAAAATCCGTCTAGGAAGCAGCGACCCAGTTAGTGAGGAGACCTTACCCTCATTCCACTGTGCTTTTATTTTTGTGTTTCTATGTGGGTCACAGCACAGAAAATTCTATGGAGAATTTTCCAGGGAAAAGATGGAAGTTACAACTGAGAATTGTTGACCCCACTTTTTTTTCTCACAAGTTGTCACATGAAAGAAAAGCCAAGACCATAGGATTTAAAAACTTTGCTTGCCCAAATTTAGGGATTTCCTAGGTCGGGAAACGTTTGTAAGGAGCTGCCAGATTGACTTATTGCTGCTAACATTTTCTTGGGCCAAGAAAATGAACATTTTTAACTCTTGTCACCAAAATTTCTTTCCTGAGAGAGATGTAAATGTCTGCCCTACACACACCCCAAGTCTCAATGACAAATCAAACTTTTTAGTCCAGTAAATTTGACCTCAGGGGACCAGAACGTTGATCGGACTTCTGTGTACAGAGTGGGTAAAGGGACACTGGCACCTGTGGCCCCACAGCAGTCACTCTGCAAAGTCTTCACCCAGCATGGACGGCTGCTGGATGGAACCCCCTCCCCGAATCTTCCCCGGCTTATATACCTCAGCCTTCCCAGACTCTGAGCCACATGTAATTACAGCAGAACTGTATGCACACGGCTGGGGAAAGTGGCCGGACACGCTAGTGAGGGTTAAATGACTCTTCCATTCCCTCCTTCAGGGAAGTGATGACAACAGCCCTCGGGCTTCATCGGTGCACTCTAGCAATAGGTAGGGCTTATCTCACGAAGGCAGCCGTAGTTTGTGTAGGGGATGTACTTTACACCTCTGATCTGCGTCACTTAATAAAAAGCCTTAATAAAAAGCCGTGTAGGCACTCAGGAGAAAGGGAGACTACAGTCCTTACCGAGAGAAAGAGGCTATTTCTTTCTCAGTAGGTCAGCTGGCCCTCCTGCTTATGAAGGTGCCTAACTTGGACTAAATATTTTGTTTTGTGTTCACTTTAAACTAAGGCAAATAAGGGGAACACCAGGCAACATACTAGATCCCTGGCGTTATGAAGCTTGAGGAAACTTCTCAAAGCAGCCCAGGCCGGAGCTGAGAGACAGAGTTCAACAGGTCAGAGGAGAAATCCCCGTGGGATAACCAGCTCCCAGCTTGTGAGATTCAATAGAAAAACAAAACACACTAAGACTTTAAGGCCTTATTTTCCTCTGCCCAACCTTGGGCGTGGGACAGGGTGGAGAGGAAGAGGGCCCACAACTACACCAGCCTCTTTGCTTCTCAGCTTTCAGAGCTTGCAGATCCCTTTCCAGCAGGTGGCAGAACACTCACATAGAAAATTCCAAAACCACGCAGCGTTTTTTTATTGATTTTTGTCTCTCAGAAGGTCCTTGGTATCAGTTCTTTAAAAGTCAGCAGGGCTCGGGGTGCGCTTAGCAAGCACAAGTCTCTGAATTCAATCCCCAATGTGAAAAACATTTTTGTAAATGGCCCACAAGTTGGAAAGGATTCTGCCCATTTTAAAACCTCACTCACATTCCACCCTACAATCCTGCTTACATGATACTTTGGTTTTCGCAGAGAAGCAAAAACTGCAGAAAGAGGCATAACACAAGGAAACTCTGGATCAATACCCTCTGTCTGTTAGAAACCCAGCAGGCAGCTTCTGCATTTAAAGGCAGCACTAGCCCCAACCAACGCTTTGATTGGTCATCCGTCACCTGTATTTGTGGTGGTGTACTTATAGTGTTTTCTAAAAAAAAAAGAAAGAAAGAAAGAAAGAAAGAAAAGAAAAGAAAAAGGAAGAAAAGAAAAAAATCATCCATGGATCTGGCATTGCCTCTTTTTAAGGAGAAAAGTTATGCATTTGTCAAAGTTACACAGGAGAACAACCATAATTCAGTGTCTCTGTACTGGAACTCAGATTTCAAGCTGGGAAGTCATTTCCTAAAACATTTTACTGGATATGTCAGGGACTACACGAAGCAGATAGCTTGCTTTCTAGGACTAGGAATCTCAGTCTGCAGTTCCCTGCCCTGAACAAGAAAGTTAATGGAAAAATCAGCCCATACAACAAGAAAACCCACCCTAGAGTTCTTAAAGAAGCCACTGCAACTTAGGAATCAGAGCTACAACTGTGAGCTTTGTGAGTGATTTGGAAAAATAACTTGAACTACAAAAGTAAAATCAACTGTGTTTCTCTCAAACGTACAACACTCGTACCCACAGTACCGCTCTCGGATCTAAGCAATTGCAAGTCAGAAAAATGAACCCAGGGACAAATGTCCCAGAAACATTAAGCAACCTGAATTTGATTATTAGATTCATACTCCTCTTTCCTTTTCAGTTTCAGTCTGGTCTTATCCCCATTCCCAAATAATAGAGTCCCCAAGACGTCCTATGCTCTGTACGGTCTCAAATGGTATCTGCCTCTATGAGACACAATGGTTCTTATTGCTGGAAAGGACCTGGCAGGAGTCAATGCGGCTGTTTCTATGGGGAATAAAACGTGACCCTGAGAAACAGATTCCTTAAAGTCACAGTTTAGCACCCCCAGGGTCAGGATTTACCCCATCGTCACCGTCCTATCACCTCAAGGTTTGACATCTTCACCATTCAAAAAGTACCTGGCTCCATCGTTCTTTCTTTAGAAAACAGCCCTTTGGTGGGCACGGGGCATTTGGGATTACACTTTTTTCAGAAGAGGCAGACAGAGCAAGCAGGAGACAGCATCGTGAGCTACGGGTACTTTCCATTTGAGGAATTACCCTCTGCCTGTATGTGACTCATGCTGGAAACATACGAACACCAAGGGCTGGGCTGCGGTGAGCTGATCCTTGGCAAATGAACAAACTGTAAGCTCCATGAGATTGGGGTCTGTTGTGCTCGTAGCCATACTCTCTGTCTCGTCTCTCCGCTGCCACCTTCATTTCACCACCACCTCCTTTTTAGTTCCCTGTCTTACTTGGGTCTAGTCCTTTTAATCAAAACTCTATTATTAGCAAACATCTATCATCCACTGACACTTTGATAGCCTTTGGGTTATTGTTTGGCATCTCGAGAATTTCAATTTAACCACCTTAGGGAGAAAAAGACTTTTGCCCCCATTGTAGGCCTCTAATCCAAAAGATCAGCTGCAAGACCTTTGTGACCAAGCCCTAACCACTCTCTCTGTGCACAGCCAAGTTTTCCAGCCTTTGGAAGACTAGCAAATTGTTCAGGAGAACAGCTCACTTCTCCAGTGACCTACTGATTCCCTCCTACTCTCTGGCTCTTCTTAGCATATGCATTCTTTTCTAAAGTAATCTAAAACCTAACTTCCTGCTGTCTTCTCTTTTCCCAGCTGTCGAGACCTAGAAAATACGATGGTGTTGCTCATTTAGATCTGCCTGTGCTGCTCAATAAACAACAAGATGCCTGTTTGCCACATCCTGAACCATCTCTCCTTTCCAGCTGGAGTCCTATTTTCACCCTGTAACACACTAGGGGTTGCTGTTGCAGTACAGGTCCAAGGAGCTTAGATGCAGACAAGTGACAGGAGCTTCAGGGTCCTGAAAGACATTCTAGCTAGGCTTCTGTCTTCACAAGATCTGTGTCGCACACAATCCCTGGACCAACCTCTCAAACCGGACAACTTAAGAGGGCAGCTGATGATCCCCAAACTGAATGCTTTCCTGTAAGGCTCACTGGCGTAACCACTTATCTCCTGATAACTGCTGGATGTGCCCATTAATCCTTACTTGCCACCACAAAGTTCCGCTTAGACAACCAAGTAGTAAACACTTCCAGGCAGAGTTATACATACCAACTGTACCCACAACAGCTGGGAAATACTTAAATCTGTCCCTGCCTTTCCCAGTCATCTTTCTTGGTATGTGATAGCTAAGACCTTGGGAATGAATTCTTTATATACAAAGGACTACCATCAACCTCTGTCAGCCCCCAGTTTAGCTGCACCAAAATGCTCACAGATGGCTACTCCCTGACTTCAGTCAACTGTTCATCGGTGGTGGGCAAATATGGCAGAAAATGTTATACCCTATATCAAAGGTCTTTTCAAATTTCTAGGCAAGTTGTCAGGACAAATGAAGCATTTTGATAAATGGTGGATGTTTTTAAGGTTTTTAAAAAATGAGAGACAGACACACACAGAGAGACGCACACACAGAGAGAGAGACTGTGTGTTGGGGGAGATCTGAGAACAATTTACAAAGACCAGTTTCTTCCACCATGGTTTCAGGTATGGAGCTCAGGTGGTGATTTTTTGTTTTTTGCTTTTTTTTTTTTTGTACAAAAAATGTTTTAATTCATTAATGAAAAACATCTATTAACGACAAACTTATCTCCTTATGAACAATTAGCATTCCCACATAAAGAATCTGTGTAACTTTCATTTTTTCAAAACCTATTTTTAATGATGGTTCTTAAATGTTTTAACCTCCTTTTTAGCCCACCACCCACCACAAGTAGTGAGAAAGAAAGGATATGGGGGAAGTGGACCTGTTTAGAAAGGTTCTTTGGAGCAACTCCCATTTGTGTTGTCCAAAAATCAGCAGTTCAGTTCACAGGTTAGCAGGCAGCAGCTCCATCCACTCACAAACACTCCATGGATACACCAGCAGTCCAGTTCTGTAGAGTCAAGTTAGCAACAGTGGTTACACAACCTAGAAGAGACAGCCAGGCCCCAGCCTTGGCTTGAGTCAACAGGAGGGACCAGGGAGGAATGCTAGAAGTTCTCGGCTGTGCCTCTCTCAAGGAAGAAAAGAAGATCAGTGAAGATGCCAGACCAACAAGCATTGCACAGCTAGCTCTATAAGCAAGCCAAGCTCAGCCCGCCATCAGGATTCATCAAGTCCTTTTTATACTCTCTCCAGACATCACAGGACTTCCACAGGTGGTGTCTCAGCACGTGAGTTGTCTCAGCTGACATCACTCTGCCAATCAGCCCGAGTCTGTGGAAATGACAAGAAACCATCCAAAGTTTTCTTGTGTGTTTTCTCTCTATGGAGTCCCGACAAATGCAGCTCAACTACACGATGTAAAGTAAACCAATACATGGATGTTGTTAGCAAGGAATCCTTCATCACGTGTCCTTTCATGTGCTTACTTTAGCAGAACATCCTTTCTCCTGTGTCTGCTTCAGCCAAGCATTCCTTCATGAGTCTGCCTTGGTCTTTCACCTATGTCCACTTCAGCTAAACATTCCTTCACGGGTTTGCCCCAGGCAAAACAGCATCCAATTGACTTTCCAAAAAAAGCCCTTAAATTTCCACTTCAGATGTGCACCAAGAGAAATAACTATGCTATTAATCCAAGATGAAACAATGTATCCCATGACTATAGCCCATCTAGAGCTGGTGCCACACCCTTTGTGGATATGATTTGGTTGTTCCTCACAAATGCTAATGACAACTTCCCAGCCAAGCCCCAAATTTGAAGAATCTCAAAGTGACTCGAGAATTCTGATGCAGATGCCATTCCAGGGACAGCCCTCCAAGGAATGCTTTCCTTTTCGCCCTGACCTCAGCCCCAAGAAGAGAATTCCAGGCATGGCTACATCATAGTTTCTGATAAAATAGAAGGATTTTTGCAAGTCCTGAGTTGGCATTTCCACAAGAGCTTTACTAAAGACAAGGATGAATATACCACACTTATAAAAGCACGCAGAGAAATTTAAGCAAGTAGTTCTCAATATAATTTCTTCTTTCACATATTCCAAAGATATACTTCATCAGTTACCAAGGCTGAAGTTATATAACTGAAACCCAAGACAAAAGAGGGTGGGAACTGCGCGCTGCGGCGTGTACTGTAAGAAAGCTATTGTACTGGCTAGTTTTATGTCAGCTTAACACAAGCTAGAGTCATCTAAGAAGAAAGAGCCTCCGTTGAGAAAAGACCTCCATAATATAAGGCTGAAGGCAAGCCTAAAGGGCTTTTTCTTAATTATTGATTAATGGGGAAGGTCCCAGAACATTATGGGTGATATCATCCCTGGGCCTATAGTCCTGGGTTCTATGAGAAAGCAGGCTGAGCAAACCACGAGGAGAAAGCCAGTGAGCAACCCCTCCCTGGCCTCTATATCAACCCCTGCCTCCAGGTTCCTACCCTGCTTGAGTTCCTGTTTTGACTTTCTTTGGTGATGAACGGTGATATGGAACCATAAGCTGAATAACCCCTTTCCTCCCCAAGTCTCTTTGGTCATGATATTTCATCACAGCAACAGTAACTCTAAGTAAGAGAGCTGTACTCTGAAAAATCAACTCTGACTAGCCCTTTAAGCAGTATTCTGCTCAACATCTGAGAAAGGCACTATAGCTAACAAAATCACATCGCAGAGAATACATAGATGGTAAGACCATGTATTCACGCTCTAAGGTCCTGAGAAAAGGTCAATGGGCATTTTTAGCCCTAGAGCCCTAAAGTTATATTCCTTGAAACAAAAATGCAAAGACAGAGCCTTGCTGTAGTTGTTACTGCCCAGGAACTTCCATATGAGAAATGCTGACCAAAAAGTAACAGCAGAAAGCAAATTTCATCGAATGTTATCGCCATATTTTGTAAATTATTTTATACTAATTCTTGTAATTTCCTAATGAAAACAGCAAATGTGGGCTGGAACGAGCAGGGCCAGAGTGAGTGGGGCGGCAGAGGTCCTGAGTTCAGTTCCCAGCAGCCACACACATGATGGCTCACGGCCATCTGTACAGCTACAGTGTACTCATACACATAAAATAAATAAACTAAATCTTTAAAAAAGAAAAGAAAAGAGCAAATGTGAAAGGCTTACTTATTCAGTAAACTCATCAGTGATTCTGTGTTTGCCCCTCAAACTCTTATGGAAAGATTTAATTCTGTAGCACTACCTCCAAATAATGGATTGCTACTTTGTTACTTTTACCTGGTTTGGGAGTAGGATCTGGGCATGTTTAAAAATTCCTCCAGCATATACCCAGGATGAGTACATCTAGGTCAGCCAGCAGAACGATCTTTATATATATATATGTGTGTGTGTGTGTGTATACATATGTGTGTGTGCATGTGTGTGTGTGCATGTGTGTGTATGTGTGTGTGCATGTGTGTGTGCATGTGTGTGTGTTCATGTGTATGTGTGTGTATGTGTGTATGTGTGTG
>JADRCC010240751.1:0-24015 GCA_019843855.1 Hylomyscus alleni | reverse complement strand
GCAGGAAGACAGGAAAGACATCAAGTGAGGGATGGGGTTGCCATCCCACAGTCACAACTCTGATCCATGATTGTTCCTGTCTGTAAGAGTTACGAGGATGGAAATGGAGAGGAGCCTAAGGAAAAGAATGTCCAGAGACAGGCCCAAAGTGGGATCCAGTTCAAGAGGAGGTCCCAGAGCCTGACACTATTACTAAGGTTATGGAGTGCTCACAAAAAGGGACCTAGCATGACTGTCCTCAGAAGACCCAACAAGCAGCTAAAAGAGTCAGATGCAGACAGATATTTTTGCACCCAACCAATGGACAGAAGCAGATTACCCCTGTTGTTGAATTAGGAAAGCCTGAAAGAGGCTGAGGAGGAGGGCAACCTTGTAGGAGGACCAGCAGTCTTAATTAATCTGGACCCCCGAGATCTCTCAAACACTGGACCACCAACCAGGCTTCATACACCAGCTGATATGAGGCCCCCAACACATATACAGTAGAGGACTTTTGGGTCTATGTTAATTCAGAGATGATGCACCTAACCCTTAAGAGACTGGAGGCCCCAGGGAGTTTAGAGGTCAGGTGGGGTGGGGTGGGGACATCCATGTGGAGACAAGGGGGTTGGGGAGGAGGTATGGGATGTGGGACCGTTGGAGGGTGAACAGGGAGTGTGGATAAAATATGGAGTATAAAAATAAATAAATTAATAATAATAAAAAAGAACAGATAATATGGAAGAAAAGAAAAGAAAATACATTATGGCTAGATTCTTAAGCATTTTCTCAATTGAGGTTTCCTCCTTTAAGATAACTCCAGTTTGTGTGTTAAGTTCACATATGACTAGGCAGCACACACAAGTTAGCATTTTAGTACACAAATTCAAAAGCTGTGAAAGACTGTTGCTGATTTGTTTTCCTCTTTAGCTTCTTACATAGCAACTTCCAGCATTATAAAAGCTAGTCTGCACGGAAGAAGTTTCCAGCTCAGTTCCAGTATATTTTCTCTGTATTCTGTAATCAAGGTGTATGATGCCTTCAGCAATAGCATCTGTACCATCCAGTTCTGGTCTGCAACTGAAGGCAGTGACTATGATTTGGTAGCTTTTGAGACCTTTAGTGTCTTCTTGGCCAACAACTTCTAGGAAGGCATCTCACCTTTATCACTGGGGTTTACATTTATGGCTTCTTGGATTGACATGGCTATTAGACAAATGAATGAAGTTCAACCATGTTTATTGTTTTTTTCTGTAATCTTGTTAAAATGAGTATCAACTAACATTCATGTTTAAAATATATTTGTCTGTCAACCAAAACCATATTTTGTCATAGATATTTGCAAAAGTCATTAAATTTGTTTGATGAGAAACAATTGCCTGTGTTAAGCTATAATAAAAATTAAATTTTTTAAAAGAAGAAAATATGGTCTATATGTACAATAATTTTGGTCTGTATAATGAGAAATGAAATCAGTGTATTTTCAGAAAATGAGTAGGGATAGAAATGATGTTATTAAATAATTCAGACACAGAAAGACAAATCATACATGTTTTCTCTTATGAAGACTCTGCATTTAAATTGTATGTGTCTATATGTGTGTGTATGTATGTGTGTATGCACATTTGTATGATATGTACATGTCATGAAAATATAGAAGGGATCATGAGAAGGAAGGAAGATCTAAAGGAGGGGAAATCTATGATAGTGGAATACATGTGAGGTAAAAGTAGGAGAGGCAGTATTAGGTAGTCACAGGAGAGAAGGACATGAGGGAGGGTTGTGATAGAGGGCATTGGAAGAGAAAACAGTATAATGACACATATGTTTAAATATATGGTGAAGTCCATTACTTTGTATATTAACCTATCAAACTAAAAGAGTATTCTAAGATAGAGTACATTCTATGACAGCCCAATCTATGGAAGAAGGCCCTGTCTTAAAACAAACAAACAGACAGACAAACAAACAAGCAAAACCCCTAAAACTCTGAGGTTTAAATTCCCTCCATTTCATAAAATAATTTGTTTTTAAATCTGTACAATTTCATACTGTATTTGCATACTTCCTGTAAATAATTATTTTACTGTAACTAACAGGGAACAAGATTAGTTAAAAATAAAATCAGTTAAAAAACTGTCTGCCAATCTGACAGGCAAAATGTACCTTATTGTGAAAGGTAAAAAGAAATGCTTTGATTACTAATGGTGATAAATACTAAGTAAAGTGGACATTTTTCTCTACTGGGGAATTTATTATTTATTGACTTATAAATAATTAATGTATTAAAAATTCAGTTCCCATGGAAAACAATATTACAAATGTTTTATTTCAGTGTTGTTCTATTCTATTTCATACATCAGTTTTCCTGCTATAAGTAGGTGGGTCAAAATTGTCAGTGTCAACCTTGACACTGAAACAGTAGAAAAAAATTTCTAACTTCTGTTTTTGTTAACTTGTTTAATTCTAAACAGACACTGATGGCTTTCCACTTCCATTGAAGATCGCAAGAGTTGTCATGGTTTCCTGAAATTGACTATGTAAGGTAATACAAGTATTATGAAAACTCAAACTTTCAGCTTTTTGATAATTGACTCAAGGAAATGAGCTCATTATAAATATTGAGTCATTCTTTTAAACAAGTTCTTAATATGTATCTTATTTATTAAGTTAGCAACTTCTGAAAATGGTACATGACTCTGCCAATGTATTAGGTTCTATGGGGGAAGCTCCATTTATATCAGTTAGCTTAGGTTATAGATAAGGTCATTTTTTTAAGAAAAAAAAATTGTTTCATTTATTTACATTCTAAATGTTACCCATACTATTCATTACTAAAATTGTTTTTAAAAATCAATATATGATATAATGGATTTCAATATGAAACTTTCAGATATAACTTGTCTCTGTTGACCCTCTCCCCCACATTTCCCTTCCCTGACAGTCTGCCTCAGGTTGGTTCCCTTCCTGTCTCACTAGGCCTCCCTCTGCTTTCATGCCATAGCTTGTTTTAGTCTTTTTTCAATCTTTTTCTTCCTCTTTGCCAACTTTTTCCTTTTCACTTCTTATGGTCCTCTGAATGGGGGGAGATGGGATCTGAAGCAGATTTAACTTGCATTGTTTCTGTTGGATATGAATGTTGAAAACTTTTTTGGTAGGGTTCTCATTATAAGGTGATTTTTTGACTACTGCATTTTTTCTATCATTTGTGTATGTTAACATTGAATCTTTAGACATGTGAGTTTTATTTGAATATGCATGGATATCAGGAAATTACTAAGGGAAGAGTGCTAGATGAACAGGTATAAAGGTAAAAGAGAGTAATGGAACAGGAAGGGCTAAATTATAGTTGGGGGTGAAGGGAGAGCAGGGTATAAGAGGGAAACTGGGTGGGATAAATATCACTAATATAGAAACCTAGTACTATAGAAGCTTCCTAAAATCTGTATCTACACACACACACACACACACACACACACACACACACACACAGAGATCAAAATAATGGAGTTATTATATAAAAGGGCAACAGTGCACCACTAGACATCACAGCATGGCAAATGAAAAGCCTACTCCCAGGAATGGGTTATTTCTTTTAGAGTCACGTAAAAATGAGGTTCCTCCAACATTACAGACTATTTCCAGTGCTCTCAGTTACTCTTCAGGACTTATTTATAAGACTGTATTGCTAAAGAAACCACATATTTAAGTCATAGAACCTGGAGAAGTGTTCTGACCAGCACAACTGTGGAGATTACAGGGACATGGAAAAGAAGATTGTGTCAGAGATAGAAGACTCTGGGTTCATATCAAGAGTAAAGAGCTTTTATTTTATCCCACTGCTGTTTCTATATTGTTAAGCTAGTTACAGATAACACAGGAAGCAGAGGCTGATCGCCTACTTATCTGAATCCACTTATCTTTCTTCTCTGGCATCATTGTCTTCATTTTCCCCAGAGGACATTCCTTCTAGGCTTTATCTTGTGTCTGTAGTTTTCTTCACTGGGCTGCATGGGATCGATGTTTGTGCCTGGGAAAGAAATGCAGACCATACTGACCCTAACACTGCCCCATTTGTGATTTTGTAGTGTCATGATGACATAAACAGCTTTCTTGGACAATCAGTCTTCTCCATCCAATCTTGGGATGCAGAGGCAACTAGACTGTTATCTTGTTGTACCAATTCACAGTATGACTTTACCAACCCTGATGGATTCCAGAAAAGGCCTATAGCAGAGAGCATAGATGTGGAGCCTAGGCTCCAAGTTATAAAGGGAACTAGATTCAGATCTTGGCTATGTCCTTACATACAAAAAAGCCCCATGAGTTCAGATCAAATGTTCTTGGTTCATGTGATGTTTTTCTGCAGTTGTCAGGGTAAAATTGAGAGAAACAGTTTTTAAGTTTAAAGGATGTTTCCTTGGCAAGTTGTTCTTGAGCAGTTTAATTTGTTATTCCTCGTTTTTGTTTATGTATTTGAGTTTTTGGTAACAAATGAGCTCGTTTGATTATGACTTCTCCTTGGGGACTATAAGAAATGTCATGAGAATTTGCCATTTTTTAATGGAATGAGACATGCCATTTTTTAAAGTTGACAAAAAGAGATGAAAGTTTTAGATACATCAGGAGGATCATGGTCTGTTTTACTCTGTATTGAAACCCTCCTCATAAACCAGTTAATATGTACTGTAAGCAGTTTGAGAAGAATTATGTATTTTAAGCCCTAATATAAAGCCTGAAAAGTTATCTATGTAAACATGAACAATTTAAAAACAACTAAAATGTAATTTATAGTTTTTGAGCCAGTGTTTTTGAACATTTTAATTTTTTTTGAGAAAGATTTAGTGGCCAGTATTTTAACTGTTATCAAGGCAAGGTTAGATTAATAACTTGTGAGAACTTTACTAGAGTAAGTTTAACATGAATATGATAAACTTTGAACTTTGACATTTTAATATATATATTGTGTTTAAGTCTCATATTTTACATACCTTAAATCACTAACTAACATCCTTATAACTTGTGAAAACATTCTTTTTCCCTTTAAATCTGGAAATATTTAGCCATCTTGATTGCAACTTGCATAAACTTTTTGCCTTTCATTTCTGTTTGGAAACATCCAATCATTTTAACCTTCCCTACAACTTATACAAACCTTTTTCTTTTCCACCAAGAAATATCCTTTCATTTCAACTTTATATATAGTTATTATTAAAATACTTCTTTTTCCATAATTTATTGTTATTCACTTTACATCCCAATCACAGGCTCCTCCCTCCTCTCCTCCTAGTCCTGTCCTTATAAACTCCTATCTCCATTACCCCCCCTTCTCCTCAGAAATGAGGAATCCCCCTTGGATATCATGCCACCATGGGAGATCTAGTTTCAGCAGGACTAAGCACATCACCTCACACTTAGGCCCAACCAGGCAGTCCAGATAGAGGAAGGGGATCCAATGGCAAGCACCAGAGTCTGAAATAACCTACACTCTGTTAGAGTACTCACATGAAGACTAAGTTGCACATCTGCTATAAATGTGTGCAGAACTTAGGTTTAGCCCTTGCATGCTGTTTAGTGGTGGCTGAGTCTATGTGAGCCCTCATGGGCCCAGGTTATTTGACTCTGTAGGTCTTCCTGTGGTGTCCTTGACACCTCTGTCTCACATATTTCTATCCCCCACTCCTATACAGACTCCTTGAGCTCCACTTAAGGTTTGGCTGTGGGTCTCTGCATCTGTTTCCATCCACTATTAGATGGAGAATCTCAGGAGACAGTTATGCTAAGTTCCTGTCTGGAAGCATATCAGAGTATCATTAATAGTGTCAGGGGTTGGTTCTCTCCCAGGGATGGGCTTCAAGTTGAGACAGTCATCTGTTCGCCTTAGTCTCAGTTCCATGTTTAACACTGCACATCTTATAGGCAAGACAAAGTTTGGGTTGAAGGTTTTGTGGATGGGTCTATGTTCCCCTTCTTCCACTGGAAGTCACGCCTAGCTACAGGAGGTAGCCATGTCAGTCTCTATATCTATCACCTGCTGGTAGGAATCTTATCTAGGGTCACTTTCAGAGATTCTCCATGGCCTCCTCCATTCCAGGTCTCCTGCTAGTCCCAGAGATACCCTTGAAATGATTTCCATTCTCATGCCCAGCCCTCTCCCACCACCCTCTACCCATACCTGATCACCATCCCAATAACCCTCCTTGCCCCCCCTCCCACTCATTTCTTTATCCTCATCCACCTCTGTTGACTATTTTCTCTCCCCTTCTGAGTGAGATTCATACATCCTCCCTTGGGCCTCCATATTACCCAATTTCTTTGGGTCTATGGATTATAGCATGGGTATCTTGCACTTTGTGGCTAATGTCCACTCTGAGTACATACCATATGTGTCTTTCTGGGTCTGGGTTACCTCACTCAGGATGTTATATTCTAGTTCCATCCATTTGCCGTCAAAATTCATGATTATAGATGTCTGTTAGGTCCAATTGATTCATGAGTATGGGGAAATGAGGGTCCAGAGAGGATATCAGGCAGCTTAGGCCAGTTTGACAAGCCCCAGAGGATTCAGTGAACAGAGATGATGAGAGTAGGAAGGGACTCTAACATGTATGGCTCAGGCTGCATAGTTTTTATGAAATAGGGTGTGGGGCAGTGGGCTGTTCTGCTGGCCTGGGTCCAGTAGAGCTGCCACCTCAGAACCTTGGAGACCCACTGAGCAGAGTAAATTTGTTCACAAGAGATGGTAGGCGTTTGGTGATAGCTCCTGAGACAATGGCTCAAATTTCTGCCCAAACCCCTAATAGTTCCCCTGCAGGAGATATGTGCTCTATCAGGCAGACAATGCTTCAGGCTCCCCGCATTCTAGCTGGACTCTACACTCAGTCATCTGACCACAAGCCAAGCATGCCATGCCCCATACAGTATAAGCAGCGGCTTGCCCCCTCCTCACTCTCTTGATCTCTCACTCTATTACTCTCACCCTCTCTTGCTCTTTGTTCCTCTCTCTTGCTCTTACTCTTCCCCTCCCTCTCCCTCTCCCTCTCTTGCTCTCTCTCTTCTTTTGCTCTTTGCTCTCTTCTCTTGCTTTCCTCCTCTCCCTTTTCTCTCTCTCCTTCCTCTCCTTTCCTTCCCTTTACTTAACTAGCATATTTTCTCCTTCCTACAATAAAATAACTCATTTATACATTGCCTCCTTTTTAATTAAGGCACTGTGCAGCAGAGGGTAAGCCCCAAGGAGAGAGAGAGACCCAGGCCTCAGCAGCAGGCCTCCACCTTTGGGACAACAATAGAGAGGCAGGTAGAGAGGCAGGAGGCAAACTGAGGTCCAGAGGGGAAAGCAGGCTGCTTAGGGCAGCTTGGCATACCCTAGAGCACTATGTCTGATTTTATGTTGAGATCTTTGATGATCCACTTTAACTTGTATATTGTGCAGGGTAATAGATATGGTTCTATTTGCATTCTTCTACATGCAGACATCCAGTTAGACCAGCACCATTTGTTGAAGATGCTTTCTTTTTCCATTGTGTAGTTTTGGCTTCTTTGTCAAATAGCAAGTGTTCATAGGTATGTGGCTTTATTTCTGGGTCTTCACTTCTATTCCATTGATCAACCTGTCTGTATTTATGCCAATACTATGCAGTTTTGATTATCATTGCTCTGTAGTATATCTTGAAATTAGGGATGGTGATACCTCCAGGAGTTCTTTTATTGTACGGGATTGTTTTTGCTATCATGAATTTTTCATTTTCCATATGAAATTGAGAATTGCTCTTTCAAGGTATGTAAAGAATTGTGTTGGAATTTTTATAGGAATTGCATTGAGTCTGTAGATTGCTTTTGGTAAGATGACCATTTTCATTATGTTAATCCTACTGATACATGAGCATGGCAGATCTTTCCATCTTTTGATATCTTCCTCAATTTCTTTCTTCAGAGACTTGAAGTTCATATCATACAAATCTTTCACTTGCTTGGTTATAATTAAATCAAGATATTTTATATTATTTGTGGGTATTATGAAGGATGTTATTTCCTCATTTCTCTCATCTTGTTTATCCTTTGTATAAAAAAGGGCTACTGATTTCTTTGAGTTAATTTTGGGTCCAGCTACTTTGGTGAAGTTGTTTATCAGCTGTAGGAGGTCTTTGGTAGAATTTTGAGGGTTACTCATATATATTATCATATCATCTGCAATAGTGGTGTTTGGGTTTCTTCCTTTCCAATTTATATGATCTTGACCTCCTTTCATTGTCTTATTGCTCTAACTAGAACTTCAAGTACTACACTTAATACATAGGGAGACAGTGGACAGTCTTCTCATGTTCATGATTTTAGTGGAATTGCTTTAAATTTATCTCTGCTTAGTTTGATATTGGTTATTGTCTTGCTATATATTGCTTTGATTATGTTTAGGTATGTGCCATGTATTAATGATCTCTCCAAGACTTTTAGTATGAAGCAGTGTTGGATTTTGTCACGGGTCTTTTCAGTATCTAATGAGATGATCATGTGATTTTTTTTCCTTTCAGTTTGTTTATATGGTGGATTAAGTTGATGGATTGTCTTATACTGAAATATCCCTGCATCACTGGGAAGAATCTTATTGTACCATGGTGAATGATGTCTTAACTGCCCTTGGATTCAGTTTGTGAATATTTTATTGAGTATTTTTATACAATGTTCATAAGGGAAATTGGTCAGAAAATATCTTTCTTTGTTGAGTCTTTATGTGGTTTAGGTATCTGGGTAACTGTAGCTCATTCTATGTTATGTCTGTTTCTATTTTATGGAGTACTTTGAGGAGTGTTTATATTTGATTTTCTTTGAAAGTGTGGTAGAATTCTGAGTTAAAACTTTCTGGCCATCAGCTATTATTATTATTTTTTTTGGTTGGGAGACTTTTAATGAATGCTTCTATTTTCTTAGAGTTACAAGACTATTTAAATGTTATACCCCATCCTTATTTAGCTTTGATAAGTGATATCTATCTAGAAATACATCCATTTCCTTTAGATTTTCAATTTTGTAGAGTACAGGCTTTTGAAGTAAAAGCTAGTGATTCTTTAAATTTCCTCAGTGTCTGTTGTTCTGTCTCCATTTTTATTTCTAATTTTGTTAATTTGGGTACTGTCTCTCTGCTTTTTAGATAGTTTGGCTAAAGGTTTGTCTATCTTGTTGATTTTCTCAAAGAACCAGCCTTGGTTTTATTGATTCTTTTTGTTATTCTCTTTGTTTCTAATAGATTGATTTTAGCCCCAAGTTTGATTATTTCTTGGCATCTACTCCTCTTGGGTGTGTTTGTGTCTTTTTGTACAAGAGGCTTCAGGTGTGATGTTAAGTTGCTAGTATGGAATCTCTTCAATTTCTCTATGAAGGCCTGTAGTGCTATAAATTTTTCTCTTAGTACTGCTCTAATTGTGTTTATAATATTGGGTATTTTCATGATTTGAATATGCTTGGCCCAGGGAGTGGCACTATTTGAAAGTGTGGCCTTGTTGGAGGTATGTCATTGTGGAAGTGGGTTTTAAGACCCTGGAAGTGAGTATTCTGCTAGCAGCCTTCAGATGAAGATGTACAACTCTCAGATGTGCCTACAACATGCTTGCCTGGATGCCATCATGTTCCTACCTTGATGATAATGGACTAAAACTCTGAATCTGTAAGCTAGCCCCAAATATATGTTGTCCTTTATAAGACTTGCCTTGGTCATGTTGTCTGTTCACAGGAGAAAAACCCTAAGACAGGTATGTTGTCCCTTCATTTTCATTGAATACTAGAAAGTCTTTGATTTCTTTCCTTATTTCTTTCTGACCCCTATCAATGAGTAGAGAGTTGTTCAGTTTCTAGGCCTACTGTGTGACTGACTATATGCTCAAATTTGAAGGACATTCCATGAAGTTCTGAGAAGAAGGTATATTCTTTTGTATTTTGGCAAAATGTTCTGTAGATATCTGTTAGGTCCATTTGGTTCATAACATCTTTTACTTTAATTATTTCTCTATTTAGTTTCTGTCTCAATGCCCTGTCCATTGGTGAGAGTCTGGTATTGATATCTTCCATTATTAATATGTGGGGTTTGATATGTGGTTTAAACTTGAGTAATTTTTATTTTTACAAATGTGGATACCACTGAATTTGGGGCAAATATGTTAAAATTAAGATGTCATCTTGGATTTTTCTTTTCATAATTATGAAGTTTCCTTCCCAATCTCTTTTGAATAATTTTGGTTGAAATCTATCTTATTAGATATTAGAGTGGCTACTCCAGTATCCTTTTTGGGAAAGTTTCTGTGGAAAACTTTTTTCCAGTCATTTACTCTGAGGTAATATCTTTGTTGCTGAGATTTGTTTCGTATATTCTGCAGGATCGTGTTTACATTCATTCTGTTAGCCTGTGTCTTTTTATTGGTGATTTGAGTCTACTGATATTGAGAGATATTAATAACCAATGATTGTTAATTCTTGTTATTTTGATGTCATTGGTATTAGTGTGTATGTGTTCACATGTGCATGTGGACTTGTGTGTATGTATGTGGGTATTTTTGTCTCATTTTATTATTTTGTTTTTCTCCTGTGGGATTATTTATTTCTTGTGTTTTCTTCTGTGTAGTTGACTTCATTGGGTTGCCATTTTCCTTCTAGTATTCTCTCTAGGGCTGGATTTGTGGATAGATATTGTTTAAATTTGGATTTTTCTTGAAATATTTTGTTTTTTCCATCTAAAGAGATTGTTGAGAGTTTTGCTGGGTATATTAGTCTAGTTTGGAATCTATGGTTTCTTAGACCCTGTAAGGTATCTGTCCAGGCCCTTCTACCTTTTATAGTCTTTGCTGAAAAGTCAGGTATAATTCTGATAGCTCTCTTCTGCTTACATTGTCAGAGTCCCAACTGCTTAGGACATTGTCACCAAGACTGCCATTTGGGAGGCCTGCTTCAGAACTATCACCTATTACAGCCTTTTAGACTTAGGAAAATGGGAAAGTGTTACTTTTCCACTTGAAACAGGGACCTAACCAGAATTGATATTTTGATAAGTCAAAGAAATAAGATGGTAGCAATCTCTTTACAGTCTGTCTTTTTATAGTTTTTTGTACGTGGTTACAAAGTCCCTTAAAGGTTACATTGGTTGGTGGAAGAAGACCCTGAGTGTAGCTTAAGATTGGACTCATTTAAAATTAATAAATAATAATAAATAAATAATGTCTATTTATTCCTTTATTAGCATATTGAGATGGTACATTGACATGTTTATTAAACAATTTACCACTGGCAGGTAATTGAGCCTGAGATTTGAAGTTTTATTTACTTAAGAGACTCGGTAATTAAATTTCCCTTTAAAGCTCTCAAGCTTATACCATCATCAAGTAATATATCTATTTTTTGTGTACTGGCTGGTTTCGTGTGTTAACTTGACACAAGCTGGAGTTATCACAGAGAAAGGAGCCTCCCTTGAGGAAATGCCTCCGTGAGATCCAACTTTAAGGCATTTTCTCAATTGGTGATCAAAGGTGGGAGGGCCCATTGTGGGTGTTGCCATCCCTGGGCTGGTAGTCACGGGTTCTATAAGAAAGTAAACTAGACAAGCCAGAGGAAGCAAGCCAGTAAAAAACATTCCTCCATGGCCTCTGAATCAGTTCCTGCTTCCTGACCTACTTGAGTTCCAGTCCTGACTTCCTCAGGTGATCAACAGCAATGTGGAAGTAAGCTAAATAAACCCTTTCCTCCCCAACTTGCTTCTTGGTCATGATGTTTTGTGCAGGAATAGAAACTCTGATTAAGACATTTTGCGCTCAAAGTTATTGCAAAGCTGAAATACTTTCAAGGAGAAAGAAGACTGGAGCAGACAGGCAGCCTATGTGGAGGACTAGGAGGAGGCCTGCTTGCTACTGCAGCAGCAGGTAGCTAAACTGATGAATCGTCTGATGAAGATAGGGCTTGGGGCAATGAGAGTCCCTATGATTTATCTATGCAACGAGTGACCAGAAAAAAATGTTTACAAACGTGTTATAAGTGAGACAGCTGGGAATGTCTAGACACTTCTGTGAAGTCTGTTTTACCCCTTTCATTAGAACATATTTTTGGGAGGAGTTCTTCAGTTGAGGGCCATCTGGGTTGTTTTCAGCTCCTGGCTATTACTAATGAGGATGCTATGAACATAGTAGAGCACGTGTCCTTGTGGTATGATGGAGAATTTTGGGGTATATACCCAGGAGCAATATAGCTGGGTCTTCAGGTAGCACTATTTCCAATTTTCTGAGGAACTGCCAGATTGTTTTCCAGAGTGGTTGTACCAGTAAGCAATCCTCTCAGCAATGGAGGAATGTTCCTCTTTCTCCACATCCTTGATTGCCAGCATGTGCTGTCACTTGAATGTTTGATCTTAGCCATTCTGATTGATGTAAGGTGAAATCTCCTAGGGTTGTTTTGATTTGCATTTCCCTGATGACTAGGACTTTGAACATTTCTTTAAATGCTTCTTGGCCATTCCAGATTCTTC
Source organism: Hylomyscus alleni (assembly GCA_019843855.1). Classification (NCBI taxonomy): domain Eukaryota; kingdom Metazoa; phylum Chordata; class Mammalia; order Rodentia; family Muridae; genus Hylomyscus; species Hylomyscus alleni. The sequence goes on along the minus strand of JADRCC010240751.1, from coordinate 11,540 downwards.
TGTTTTGAATTTTAATTTAGCTCTGTACTCTATGTTTCAATTGGGTTATTTGTTTTTTTGGAAGTTAACTTCTTGAGTTCTTTATATATTTTGGATATTTGCCCTCTATCAGATGTAGGGTTAGTGAAGAATTTTTTTTCCAATCTGTAGGTTGCTGTTTTGATGTATTGACAATGTCTTTCACCTTACAGAAGCTTTTCAGTTTCATGAGGTCCCATTTGTCAATTGATCTTAGAGCCTGAGCCATTGGTGTTCTGTTCAGGAAATGTCCCCCTGTGCCAGTGAGTTCCAGGCTCTTTCCCACTTTCACTTTTATTAAATTCAGTGTATCTGGCTTTATGTTGAGGTCCTTGATACACTTGGACATGAACTTTGTCCAAGGTGATAAATATGGATCTATTTTCATTTTTCTACATACAAACCACTAGTTAGACCAGCACCATTTATTGAAGATGCTTTATTTTTTCCACTGAATGTTTTTGGCTTCTTTGTCAAACATCAAGTGTCCATAATGTACAGGTTTATTTCTGGATCTTCAATCCTATTCCATTGATTGACCTGCCTGTCTTTTTGCAAATACCATGCAGTTTTTATCACTATTGCTTTGTAGTACAGCTTGAGGTCAGGGATAGTGATTCTCCCAGAAGGTCTTTTATATTGATAATTCTTTTTGCTATTCTGAATTTGTTTTTCCTTATGCAGTTGAGAATTCCTCTTTCCATTTCTGTGAAGATTGTGTTGAAATTTTGATGGGGATTATATTACAACTGTAGATTGCTTTTGGTAAAATGACCATTTTCACTATGTTAATTCTACTAATCTGTGAGTATAGGATATATTTCCGTCTTTTGAGATGTTCTTTGATTTCTTTCTTCAGGGATTTGAAGTTCTTGTGATACAGATTTTTTACTTGCTTGGTAAGAGTTACACCAATATATTTTATACTCTTTGTGGCTATTGTGAAGAGTGTTGTTTCCCTAATTTCTTTCTCAGCCTTATTATCATTTATATAACAGAAAGCTACTGATTTATTTGAGTTAATTTTATATCCAGTCACTTTGCTGAAGTTGTTTATCAGCTGTAGGAGTTCTCTGGTGGAATTTTTGGGTGGCTTATGTACACTATAATACCTTCCACAAATAGTGATACTTTATTTCTTCCTTTCAAATTTTATCCCCTCGATCTTCGTTTTGTTGTCTAATTGCTCTGATTAGAACTTCAAATACTTTATTGAATAGATAGGGAGAGAGTGAGATTACTTCTAGGTTTTCTGATGGTTTTGCTTGATTTAGTTTGTGAGAATTTTATTTTTGCATTGATATTCATAGGTGAAATTGGCCTGAAGTTCTATTTCTGTGTTGGTTCTTTGTCTTGTATATGTATCAAAGTAACTGTAGTTTCATAGAATAGTTTGAGGTGTAGTGTTTGATTTTAGCCCTGAGTTTGAGTATTTCCTGCCAGCAACTCCTCTTGGGTGTTGTCTTAATCAGGGTTCCTATTCCTGCACAATCATCATGACCAAGAAGCAAGTTGGGGAAGAAAGGGTTTAATTCAGTTTACACTTCCACACTGCTGTTCATCACCAAAGGAAGTCAGGACTGGAACTCCAGCAGTCAGGAAGCAAGAGTTGATGGAGAGGCCATGTCTTAGTCAGGGTTTCTATTCTTGTACAAATGACCAAGAAGCAAGTTGGGAAGGAAAGGGTTTATTCAGTTTACAATTTCATGTTGCTGTTCATCACCAAAGGCAGTCAGGACTGGAACTCAGGCAGGTTAGGAAGCAGGAGCTGATGCAGAGGCCATGGAGGGATATTCCTTATTGGCTTGCTTCCCCTGGCTTGCTCAGCCTGCTCTCTTATAGAACCCAAGCCTATCAGCCCAGAGATGGAACCACCCACGAGGGACCCTCCTCCCTTGATCACTAATTGAGAAAATACCCCACAGCTGGATCTCATGGAGGCACTTCCCCAACTGAAGCTCCCTTCTCTGTGATAACTTCAGCCAGTGTCAAGTTGACAAACAAAACCAGCCAGTACAGGCCATAGAGGGATGTTACTTACTGGCTTGCTTCCCCTGGCTTGCTTAGCTTGCTCTCTTTTAGAACCTATGACTACCAGCCCAGGGATGGCACCACCCACAATGGGCCCTCTCCCCTTGATCACTAATTGAGAAAATGCCTCACAGCTGGATCTCATGGAGACATTTTCTCACCTGAAGCTCCCTTCTCTGTGATAACTCCAGCCTGTGTCAAGTTGACACACAAAAACAGCCAGTACAGGTGTGTTGGCTTCTTTTTGTTCTAGAGCTTTCCGGTTTGCTGTTAAATTGCTAGTATGGGGTTTCTCTCATGTGAGCTAAAGGCTTTATATTGTGGTTCTGGGAGAAGACAATGTATTTAAATTTCCCCAGTAGTTTTCTGGCTTCTAGATGATGACTTAAATATGTCTCCTGTGTCTCTAAAACAATAGCAACAGCATTCCAGTACTTAAGAATTTTACAGAGATTGCTTTACCTTACTCAGGTTGGTGTTTTACAGTTTTTCCTATATTCTGCAAATCCCCAGGATCTAATGTTCCCCCTCATGGAAACCATGGATTATGCTCAATAGTAATATCCAATCATCCTGATTAATTTTAATTCATCTTAAATTCGACATATAGTTAAGTGAAGAGGTGTAATCTTCCTGAGCATTTTCTGGATTTCCCATGTTCTTGGGTTCTTACTGGTTGTGAGTAAGAGTGTTCTCCATGTTTACAAATTCCTTTGCCTAAACCTAAATTGCTTGATCTCTGAGGAGATTAGATGGGCTTCTGTTAGGCCCTATGTTAGGTACCACTTACTGTGGCAATCACAGAGACCTAGAAAGGAGGGTAATTGTAGACAGAAACACAAGATTCTGGGTTCACTTCAGTAATGAACATTTTTTTTTCCTCACTGCTGTTTATATACTGTTTAGCTAGCTCCTAGATAACACAGAAAGTAGAGCTTGATCTAATAGTACCTTTCACCTATTTAACTTAGTTTTTCCTTCTGACCTTCCCTTCTGTCATGGCCTTCTTTTGGCCCAGAGTTCCTCCTAGTGTTTATCTTGTGAATTGGTTTTCTCCAGTCAGACATGGATCTATATCTCTGTCAGGATTTGTGCTGAGAGAAAAACAAAACAAAACAACCTTCAGACCATCTGGACTCCAAGAGAGAAATTAAGTTGGAACTGACCTGAAAACTTCATCCATACTATCTAGCCTTCATAGTGCTGGAAGAGAAGAGTAGTAATTCTTCTTATCCATCTGGGAAGCCTGTGATTAATGACAACAACAGGCCTGGGAGTATATGCCCTCTTATGCAATAGTGACACAAACATCATGAACCAGGCAACCAACCACGTTCTGATTGCATTTAAGTTCTGCTTTATAAGATTAAAACCATACCTGGTACCATTATTAGGCCATGAACCTATGGCTAGGCCTGTCATGGGCCCTAAAGTAGAACCTAATATTTCAGTGCTGCTGAATGTAAAGAGTATTAAACCAATCTTATACTCTTATATTAAGATATCTGTCAGTGTTCATCAGAAAAGTTCTGTTTTGTAGTAGGAGGTGATCTATCACACTGACCCACAATTGACTAGGTGAAGCTAATGAGAGATTGCAGAATGCCCTGCCCTAATTATAATATTTATGTCACCCCTTTTCATCACAAGACTCTGTGATCATTGTAAAAGAAGTGGCAGAAAGAATTTAAGACACAGAGGAGAGAATGACCAAAGAGTACACGTGGTGGGACTCATGGCTCCAGCAGCATGTGTATAGTAGAGGATGGCCTAGTCAGTCGTCAATGGGAAGAGAGGCCCTTGGCCCTGTGACGGTCCTATGCTCAGTGTAGGGGAATGCCAGGGCCAGGATTCGGGAGAGGGTGGGTTGGTAAGCAGGGAGGGGAAGGGAACAGGTTTTTTTCTTTTCCAGAGGGGAAACTGGGAAAGGAGATATCATTTGAAATGTAAATAAAGAAAATATCTAATGAAAAAAAGAGAAGAGAATGACAGCAAGAAAATAGTGTCCTTTAGACACAGCAGAGCAGTTGCACATAATGAACTCATAGGGGTTATTACAACAAGCACACGATTTGTGAAAGTCTAAACCAGACAAATCTCAGTATGGAGAGGGGAACAGAGCATGAAATTCTATCCTTAGATAAAGCACTATTGTTAAACCTTAATTCTTAGCTGCTAGTAGAGGAAGGGTCTGTATTTTCTAAATGTATACACTGATAAGTTGACTATACTCTAGTGTAAGGTCATACATCAAAGAATATTTCTGCAGTACTAATTGGCCTTGATGCAAAAAAAGGGGGGAAAGAGGAACAAAAGCTAGTTAGGGAGGTAAGAGGAGGGGTAGATCCTTGGAAGCACTGGCAGAGGGAGGTTGAATATCGTGCTACCACATATGAAATGCTCAGGAAACTAATAGAAAGATTGCTTATTATTGCATTTGTTTCTTTCTACAGTTATACATTTTAGTGTTTGTTTGCACCGCTCTGAAAAATCATCAAGTAATATAGGGTGAAGGAAAGAAACATATCTCTTTAATCTAAGTAATCATGAAAGAATTACAGTTCCTTGGTAAGAGTCAGCCGTCCTATGTTTTCAATATTTTTACTGGTAATTCCTTATAAGTAGGTATCTCATCTACCACTTATATTATGACCTCAAGCCCGAAAATAATTTCTTATATTCTGTGTTAAAATTTCAGAAACTAATGTGGTATTTTGTACAGATAAATCAATAAAGACTGTACTTATTTCACATGTGATGGGTTTGATGTCACTCTTATATTATTAGAGATAATCAACAGTGCTTAGTGTCACACAATGAAAGCTAGTATGAGTTATCCAACTCAAGGAGTTGTCACATTTCCTTCTTTCATTTGAAGAGAATCAATTTTTATCACTTATCTTACTTTAATGATCTATGCCAAACCTACCATTGTGCACAGGAAATGACATTTATGTATTGTGTGGGATACAAGAAGAGATCACTCATCTCTAAATAAGCAGGTGGAATCAACATCAATGTCACATGTCATCAGAATTGTTGCAATCTTCTATTTATCCCTAAATTTCTTTCTTATTTTTCAATGACAATCTCACTTTCAACATTTGCTTTCTTCTTTGGATTAAGGGGTCCCTCTTGAAATGTCATTTTTAACCTTTATTTACTGATTTAGAGTTTGTATACATGTACACATGTGCATGTGCATATACACACACACACACACACACACACACACACACACACATACACACCTCACATAGACACACACAGAAACCATGGTCAAAGGTTGGTAAAAGCCAGAGGACAGTTTCTCTTTTCCACCATCTGGGTTCAGATATGAAACTCAAGGTATCAGCTTGGTGGCAAATTCCTTTACTTCATGAAACATCTTATAGGCTGTGAAATAACTCTTTACACTTATTAAAATATAGTGCTTCTATTTTCCATATTTTGTATCATGAATCAGCAAATAATTTTTATATACCACTCAGCTCTCATTTAGTGAAAAGTCCAGCCCCAGGAAACTTATACTGAGCAAGTATATCTTCAATCATCCTGTGTTTTCTTTTTAAAAATTGTGTACTTTTTTTATGAACCAGCTTAGATATCATTTCTGTCATAACCCCTTCATCTCTTCACTCAACAAGTTATTTACATTCATTTTTACGATTAGAATGTAAGTCCTCAAGGGCAGAAAGTGTGAGCCATCAATCTTTTTTTCCACTGCTTAAACAGGCACTGAGACAGGAGTGGGTGGATGGCTGGGGCAGCACCCTCATAGAGGCAGAGGGAGGGAGAAGGAATAAAGGGTTTGTGGAGGGAAAACTGGGAAGAGGAATAACATTTGAAACGTAATAAATAAAATAACCATAAAAATGAAAAAAAAGAATTAAAATGACATCTTGGTAGGTTTTTCCTATAATGACATCTTGATAGGTTTTTCCTATAATGAATATGTAGTGTCCTTATTGTCTTTTTTGATTAATTTTGGTTTGAAGTTTACTTTGTTAGATATTAGAATGGATACACCATTTACTTGCAAAATCTTCATCCAATCCTTTAGTTTGAATATGCATATATATGTGTGTGTGTATATATATATATATATATACACACACATATGTATATATATATATGTGTGTATACACACACACACACACACACACACATATATATATATATATATATATATATATATTTGATGTTGAAGTGTGTTTCTTGTGTTTCTTGTATGCAGCAGAATGCTGATTTCTGTTTTTCAGTCCATTGGGTTAATCTGTGTCTTTTTATTGAGGAATAGACATCACTGATAGTGAAAAATATCAATGATCATTGATTGTTAATTCCTGTTGTTTTGTCATTTTTTTTGTTGTTAGTGATGGTAGTGAGGGTGGTGGTAGTAGTGGTGTGTGTGTATGTGTATGTATTTCCTTTCTTTTTGTTTTGCTGTTGCGAGACTATTTCTTGTGTTCTCATGAATGTAGTTAACCTCCTTTTGTTGGAGTTTTCTTCTAGTATCTTATGTAGGGCTGGATTTATAGATATTGTTTAAATTTGACTTTATCATGGAATATATTGTTTTCTCCATCTATAGTTATTGGAAAGTTTTTTTTGGGGGGGTGGTTATTTAGTCTAGGCTGGCATATGTGGTCTTTAGAGATTATAGCACATCTCTTCAGGCCATTCTGGGTTTTAGAAACTCCATTGAGAAGTTAGGTGTAATTCAAATAGCTGCAAGGCCCTTTTCTCTTGCAGCTTTTATTATTATTTTTTGTTCTGTATATTTAGGGTTTTATTATTGGCAAGGGTACTTTATTTTCTAGTCCAAACTATTTGGTGTTCTATATGCTTCTTATATCATTATAGGCATCTTCTTAAGTTACAAAAATTTTCTTTCAAGGTTTTGTATAATTTAGTTTTGGGGTCTTTGAGCTGGGATTCTTTTTTTTATTCCTATTATGCTTAGGTTTGCTTTTTTATAGTGTCCCAGATTTCCTGGATGTTTTCTGTTAGGAAAATTTTAGATTTAACATTTTCTTTGATTCATATATCTCTTTCTTCTATTATATTTTCAAGGCATGAGATTCTCTCTTCCATCTCTTGTGTTCTGTTGATGATGCTTTTGTTTATAGTCCCTGATAGCTTTACCTAGATTTTCCATTCCCAGAATTCTCTCAGCTTGTGTTTTCTTTATTGCTTCTATTTGCATTTTCAGGTCTTGCATAATTTTACTAGTTTTCATCAACTGGTTATTTTTCTTTGCTTTCTTCAGGGGATATATTCATTTCTTCTTTATGGACTTCTGTATTTATAAAATGTCTTTAAGGTCTTTTTCTTGTGCTTAACCTGTGTTGGAATTTTCAGTGCTTGCTGTCATAGGATAACTGGATTTTGCTGTTGATATATTGTCTTAGCTGTTAGGGATTATGCTCTTAATCTAGTGTGTAGATATCTAGGTTTTGGGTGATTATATGTCTAGGTGCCAATTTCTGGGTTCCGTTTTTTCTGGATGTGAATTTTATTCCTTGGTTTTTGTCTCCTCTCTAGTCTTCTGCCCTGTGTGGTTGGCCTAGCAGCAGGTCTCTCTACTTGAGTTGGGGCCTGCATATCTGGCAGCCTGTATGGCTTTAGATCCAACAGGCAGTTTCTACCCATGCTGGAGTCTCATATATAGAGAAAGAGAGAGTGGATTGGGTATAGTATTAGGATTGTGCTGAGAGTGGAGAAAGTCTATCTAGAGATCTGGTGGCCAGTGTGGCCTCTGGTCCAGCAGTGAAACTCCACCTCAGTTGGGGCCTGGGATATGTCAGTGAGGAGGGGAGGATGATCAGGATTACTCCAACAGTGACATACTTCCTTCAACAAGGCCAAACCTACTCCAGCAATGCCACACCTCTTAATAGTGCCACTCCCTATGGGCCAAGCCTTCAAACCCTAGTCTATGGGAGTCATACTTATTCAAACCACCACAGGGATAATGTCAGAGAGTTGAGACCAATAGAGTAGAGTAGGTCTATTGGCTGGCAGCCTACCTGGTCTTCTGGCTACATGTTATGTGGTTGGACTGTGGGTATGTCGAGGTGCTTGGGCGGGGAGTATCTCCCTGAGTTGGAGGCTGGGGCATAGTGGTCAGGAGGGGAGGGAAAACCAGGAATTTGGTCTATTGGAAGCTAGAGAGTAGGAAGTGTCCACTGTGGGCAGCCTACGTGGACTTCTGGCAGGTGTGATCTATAGGTGGGCTGGAGATGTCTGACCTAAGAAACCATGTCGGGAAGGTCTGTGGGGTAGCTGGCCTACCTGGACTTTTGGCAAGTGTGACCTGTGGTTCAGGGGATGTCTGCACAAGAGAGTTGAGTGAGTAGGGAATTTTTTTGATTACTTGTGACTGTCTTTGTATCGTCTAAATCTGGATATAAAATAAAATTAAGTAGAAAGATGTGAGGTCATTTTAAATTTATTTTCTCTTTTGATATATATGCATTTATTTACTCCTTCTTTTAGAGTTTCATACAATGTGTTTTGATCGTATTACCTTGCCAAATTCTTCCCAGATCCACCCTTTTCCATACCCATCCAACTTTGTGCATTTTTCTTTTAGCTCATTATGTTCAATTTCTGTCCAGATATTTTTGGCTATGTGGTCTTATGTAAGGATGTGATTTACTGACAAGGAATATACTCACCTAATAATTACCAATAGATTTATGGCTAGGGGCAGGTAGAGTTTATGTCCAACCCCCATCTCCATGATGGAATTTGTTTTGGATTGGGCTTGCATAGACGTTAAGTTATTGATACCACAGTTCACATTATTTTGTATTATGATTACATTAACAATTCATGAACTCTATTAAGTTCATGGGCAATTTTATATGATTTGTATATCACATTGTAGAATCAGAATAGTCTCCATTAGTCTACATGTTTACTATTATCAGTGAGTTTTAAATTTTCACATGTTTCTGTGTTTATATATAGAGTTTCATTTCAATTTAAAGTCATTTTATTTTATTCATTCTATAACATTTAAAAAATATGTCTAGGGGCAAGAATTAATTCCCTTAGTTTTCACTCATGTACAACTATCTTTTAGTTCTATTTCATTTTTTGCATTGCTAGGAATGTAGAGTGGTATACTGAAGTAAGTGAAGTGCTGAGAAGTTAAATGCAAATATCACATCTCTTTTTCAAAGAGGATTCTATGCTAATTGCCTATTTTCAATCTGATGAAAGACTTTTCACTATTTGCTTTTAGGGCATGCCACTGAAATGACCATAATTTAATCACATTATTTCTGCCATCCCTTTCCTTTCTTCAAACTCTCCCATATACTCCTCCTTACTTTCTTTCAAATGCATGGCCTCTTCTTTCTTTTCTTTTCTTTTTTAATTTAAAATGTATTCTTCTTTCATACAATACATCCACACCACAGTTTTCTCTCTTTTCACTCCTTCCAGTACTGCCACCTCCTTTTTCCTTCAGACCCACTCTTTTATCATTAATAGTTTCTACACATAGAAATAGTATTTCCTAGGGAAGGGCACACCAATTGGTTATCCAATGCCAAAAGCTCAGCCGCCAAAACACACACACACACACACACACACACACACACACACACATAACATTATACAGACTGACCAAGTTTTATTTACGTATTTAGGAATATCCACCTTTATTCCCTTCTTCATGTAGGAGAACTCTTGGGGCTATTCAGTTATTTAGTTATTCTTAGAGTCATGTTTTTGCTGATCTCCCTTAATTCCTTTAATGTGAACTGCAGATACTTGATTTATGTTTCATTTCTCTCCTGTTCCTTTGAGGGACAATAGTAGGATTATCCCCAGATTCTCTTGCGCCTGCAGCACTATGTAGGCTAGGGAAGGCTGATGTCTCATTTCCCTAGGGTAATAAATTGGAACTCTGGGAGAATTTATGTCATCTCTTCCATCAATTTTTTCTTCTTCTGAACTCTCAAGATTGCAAACCTATTTGAAATCTTTCAAGGCTATGTAGGATACTGAACGCCTCTACCCCTTGTCATTATTCGTATTTGTCCTCAGGTAGTCTAATTATGCTGGGTGCATCAGCATTCCGAGTGAGGTGCAGCAGAAATACGTGGATCTTTTCTAAATTTCTCTAAGTGACCAGAGATACCAGATTTATCCTTTAGTTAGTGTTTTTCATGAATTGACATAGAATATTCCTCCATCAGACCCTCAGTCATTCAAGGAAAAACACTTGACATTACTCATGTCTATTTTTTTCACCAACCATTCTATATCAAACTGTCTACTAAATGTTAATAATCAATTTTCCCCAATATTTTTGCTTTTCATTTCCACTTCCGAGACTATTCTTAAAGTCTCTAGAGTTTGTGTTTTACTTCTTCAGTTTCTACTGAAGATACTATGCTAAGTCTCTAATCATCACAATATCTACTATGCTCATTGATAACATATCCCAAGTACATACTGTGAGGGACTGTTTATTAAGAGCTCCATGAGTATCACTTTAGTTCCCATAATGAAGCAATAAGCTAGATATTACAGTGATTCCCTTTTGTTGGATACAGATATGAGAAAATAATTATCAAAGTGATTAACCCAGAATAAATTATCATGTAAGTGGCAAATCTAGAATGAATTACAACAGCCTTGTTGACAATATTATTTATTCTTCTTTAATACATTATATCCAACCACAGTTTCCCTTCCTTCCAGCTCTCACAGTTGCCCCAACAAATCTCTCCCCCAGATCCAATTCTCTTCCATTTGCCTTCAGATAAAACATTAAAGTCATCCACACCACATCTAATCTTAAAATTACTTGGTTTTTATATTGATTTCAGAATAATGTTCAAATTACTAAACATCACTCAAATATACCTCATTACCTAGTCAAAAATTTCATGCTCATCTCTTGGTGATTTCTCACAGGGACCCAATAAGTTTCAGTGGTACTAAATATTTTTTAAAAATAGAGCAATTGTGATAAAAAAAAAACTGCATGGTATTGGTACAGTGACAGGCAGGTGGATCAATGGAACAGAATTGAAGACCCAGAAATGAACCCACACACCTATGGTCACTTGATCTTTGACAAAGGATCTAAAACCATCCAGCAGAAAAAAAGACAGCATTTTCAACAAGTGGTGCTGGCTCAACTGGCCGTTAGCATGTAGAAGAATGCAAATCGATCCATTCCCATCTCCATATACAAATCTCAAGTCCAAGTAGATCAAGAGCCTCCAACCTCCACATAAAACCATATACACGAAACTTATAGAAAAGAAAGTGGGGAAGAGCCTCAAGCACATAGGCATAGGGGAAGGTTTCCTGAATACCAATAGCTTATGCTCTAAGATCAAGAATTGACAAATGGGACTTCATAAAATTGCAAATCTTCTGTAAGGCAAAAGACACTGTCAATAGGACAAAACGGCAACTCACAGATTTGGAAAAGATCTTTACCAATCCTATATCTGATA
>JADRCC010240747.1:0-16541 GCA_019843855.1 Hylomyscus alleni | reverse complement strand
TAGAGGCAGTCAGAAGGTAGAGGCAGTCAGAAGGTAGAGGCAGTCAGGGAGCAGAGGCAGTCAGAGGGCAGAGGCAGTCAGAGGGCAGAGGCAGTCAGGGGCAGAGGCAGTCAGAAGGTAGAGGCAGTCAGGGAGCAGAGGCAGTCAGGGGATAAAGACAGTCAAAGGACAGAGGCAGTCAGAGGAGTTGCTGGGATGGCCATGCTCTGGTTCTTGATCCTGGATGGAGGTGGCTAGTACTGACTTAATTCAAGCTTCGCCTAAGTGTGGATGTACCCTATAGGGAACATCATACAGTACACAGAGTAGAGGAAGGAAGCTGGGAATACAGCTCAGAGGCTGTGCAAGAAGGCCCTAAATTCTATCCGCAGTACAGAGAGGACAGAGGGAAACAAGCCTGAGCATACACGCAGCCAAACCGACGCAGTCACAGTACAGTAAAAGTTAAAAGTCAACTGTATAGCTGGTTATGGAATAATTAGCTATGTGTGTAAGTTGTATGAATGATGAGATATGTACAAGTGCATATATGAACACACGTGGGGCATGTATGCCTGTGTGTGGGCTGTGTGTATGTGTTTATGTGTGTGCTGTGCATGCTGTGTGCTTGTGTGCCTGTTGTCTGTCCTACATCAAGAGTAAAAGAGTGTGATACCATTCCATTGGTGAGTTTCATGGGGGCTGAAAACCTCAGCCATCCGGAGGCTTTCACCAACCTCCGCTGACACCTCCCCCACCCCCGACCTGCATCAGGTCCACATATCAGGAGAGGTCCTTCTTCCATCCACAGACGGGGACACTGCAAGTGAGGAGGGTTAAGGAGCTTACCCAGAGCACCAAATCAATGAGTGCTGCAGCTGCTCCCTAGGCACAGGGTTCTTCCCTTTTCGTGCTGTCATACAGACTCAGAGCACCTGCCTTCCGGCAGGTACATCCTAGCCATCCTGCTCAGGCTAAGCCAACCCATCCTTAGCATCCTCCTGTGCCCACTGGCATCTCATGATAATGGAGAGTCAGCATGACTCGAGGCTCTAGGGAGTCTTGAGAAAGCAAGCTGCTTGTGGGCCCCATCTACACCAGCCTGCACTGTTGCACCAGGACTTCATGGTCACGGGGGTGGTCTCGTGCTTCCATTGTGTTCTTTCCATCTCGCCTGCCTCTGTGCATCAAAAATGCAAGAGTTGACCTCCATCCAGTGTCCCCTGCATATCCCTGCCATCCATACATGCCATCATCCTCTGTTGTAGAACACGGTCCTCCAAGCAAAGCAACTGCCATTATCATCAGGTCAGCTGTCCCTGCTTGCAGGAGTCCATCCAGGTTAGACTTGTGGACTGTTGCTGTTCTCTCATAGAGGTAGACAATGTGGGAGGACCTAAGACTCCCCGGGAGAAGAAGCAAAGAGGAACCGCTCGGGGGAGGGAGGCGCTTCCCTCCTTCTCAGCATATAGAGTATCTCAGGCACCTGACCTGAGGCCCCAGTGGCTCTGCAGTAGATGCAGAAGGTCATGATGAACTGTGGCTCCACTCTATGACTAAAGATATTCACACCAGCAGGAATGCCTTTGCGTTGTGCCCAGGAAAGAGCTCCATCCATGCATCCTTCAGCTGGTACTCAGAGGCCAGACTGATGTCCCACACTCGCACATGCCACTAACTGAGTGGGTGAGTTCCTTCTCTGAGATGCTTGTCACCTATGAAGTGGGGTAAGGAAGCAGACTCTGGAATTCCCAAAGACTCGGATGAGGAGGTAGGTGGCATGTTTGGAACAGAGGGGCAGGCAGCTCTGCATTTCCCTCGGTATGTCCAGCCACTCCCTGCACCAAGCTGTTTCCATGTCCTGTCCACTAAGACTGGCTTCTTTAACCTAAGCTGGCTAGCCTTTCCCTACTGGTGCCAAACAAGCCTTTAAAAATGATGGGATTTCCAGGCAGAACAGCCCAGGAGACACTAGACTGACTTCTGGCATGAGAAGTAAGTTTACAGGGAGTCAGACGACAGCATCCTGAGATGCGTTTTCCAGACAGTGGCAGCTGGCGCACGGGTCGTCTCCTGTAGACTGTTTCATAGAGCAGGCTTGAGACTGCAGGCCAAGGAAATTGTCCACAGGAGAAATTCCTGTTTTGTCTCTTCAGGAACTGTCTGCAGGGGTGGAGATAGTGCCCCTACTGCCCCAGGACTGTTTCCAGGATCAGTGAAGTCACCTAAAATCACCTAAATTCCTGCTTGTCTGTGATGGCAGTCCCACACAAGGATCTGATCTCATGTGCTTGTGCATGGTGTCCAGGATCATAGGCAGCTAATGCAGAGCCAGCCATCCCAGTCCTGTGGGAAGGGCTCAGCCCACTGTGGGTGCTGCCATCCCTGGGCAGGTAGTTCTGGGAGATATAAAAAGGGTGGCTGACTATGAGACTAGGAATAAGCCAGCCATTGGTGTTCCTCCATGGTCTCTGCTTCAGTCCCTGCCTGCAGGCTCCTGCTTGAGTCCCTGGGTGACGGACTGTGGTTAGGGCTTGTAAACCCTTTCATCCATTCCCAGATTGCTTTTAGTCATGGTGTTTATTACAGCAACGGGGAAGCCAAATAGAACAGAAATAGACGAGATCTGAACTAGGGGTGGAAAGGCAGGGTCAAGGTGGGCAGTAGGGTCCTGCAAGGGCTGCAGAACCCCACAGGCAATGCACAGGTGTCTCCCCAGACACTGCCCATCACAGCATGCCATCAGCCAAGTATCATGTAGCCCTTCACTGCCGTGCCCCTCTGCCATGCATAGACCACAGATGTAGGAACCAGGGCCCAAGATGACCAGTATGGGATTCTACCATCTCTGCCACAGAAACTTTACTCTGTCCACTTGTACCTCCATACACACCTTTCTCTACACAGCTACCAATAACCCCCAAGCTATCTGTCTGGTTCTAGTAATTGAGCATTCCCTGTGAGGGGTTCAAATGCAGCTACTCCTATATCAAGATGCCAAACTGGGGCCGAGGCTGATTGTGGACAGCAGAGCTGGGTACCTGTCCAGATCTGTATTATAGCACACATTGTTGCTAATGGCCAGGCTCTGTGTTCTTCCCTCCCTGCATCCTCTGCTACTATGTCCACACATCCTAAGGATGCTTCAAAGCTCAGCTGTAAGGAAGCCCCTCAAAAATGCCTGGTCCTCAAGCCCTGGGATTCTTCTGAGCAGGGTACCGTGGGCTGTCGTGGATTTCTAGTTCCATCCATCTGCCCACCATCTGACCTACACAGAGGCCTGAGGACCTGAGGTTGTTGGCTAATATCACCTCATAAGGGCATGGTACAGCTGAGATCTGGGTCTTCCAAGTACAGTGAGTTCACCGTGAGCTCTCTTAGAGCAGGGAGGCATCTTACATGTTTCTTAGTTCTGAAGTCAACTCAAGAATAGGCAGGTGACAGTGCAAAAGCCTGTGGTGATCTCATTTGATGCCCAGTACATCCTTCACTGTGGGCCTTGAGACAACCTGGCCAGGCGAGCATCCAGAGAGGTTAGTTGCATCCCTACTCACCCACAGAGGCAGCTACCTTTACTCTCAGAAGTTTTAGTTTAGTGGCAACATTGAAGCATCTTGAGCTGTTGCCCAGACAGACGAGGAACTAAAAGCAACAAAACTTACGGTCTCCAACAAAGCAACAAAACCAACCCACCATCTCCCACCAGGAAGACTGCAAGTCAAGATTGATATGTATCAGGACCACCTGCCTCCCAGAGGCACTTGGAGGACCCGTCAGTACCTCTTCTGCTCCTGTTGGTGGCAGGTTTCTCTGACAGGGTGCCAAAGTCCATCTTGGTCTCCACACTATCTTGTCTGACTGCTTTGTAATTGCCCTGGGTCTCTCTAGCAAGGAAGTTTGTGACAGACATGTGCAGCCCAAGATGCCCCTCCCACCATCTCCAGGACTTTAATGGAATTGCAACTGCATAACCCATGTGTCTAAGTCCCATTCACAGCCTGGGGCTTGGGATGCAAACATAGAATTCGATGACACCGATCACCCTGTTACAGCCCTGGACACACTAAGACATCTCTGTCCCGAGAGTGCTAGTCCCTCCATCTCCTTGAGTCAAGTAGATGCTGGGCTCCGCAGCTGTAGCCTGGAACAAAGGGCAATGGGGGCTGCAGTGCATGCGCTGCCAGGGCAGACACCACCCAGCTTCCTGTGCCCTGAGAGCCTGTTCCCAGCAGGAGGGCTCATCTGGCAAAGGAACTGGCCACTGGGCTGAAAGCAGTGTGTGATGGGTGGTGCCTGCCAAACTCCAACTGGGACTGTTGGCTTTTCCAGAAGACTCTAGCTTTATTTGTTTTCATTCTGAGTATTAAACCAATGTTTTTAATGGAAATATCTGCCCTCTTAGACTTTCTTCCATAAGAGGAAATTTAAAAGGGGATCGAGCCTTTAAAACCAGACTCTTAAGCTGTTTTTAAAGCTCCTAGGTGTCACCTAGGAGCTGAATTCACTTGTTCCTCAAAGTTGTTGAACTTGGTTCATGGGGAGAGCTTCCCCTGGGAGGATGATGTATGAAACTAGGGGAGGCAGGGAGGGAGTGAAGGAGGGGCAGGACAAAGAAGAGGGAATAATGATTTTGTGACAATCCAGCACAAGCCACCTGATCCCTTAATATAGTGTGTATATGTTTGTGTGTGTGTGTGTACATGTGCTTATGTGCATGTATATGTGTTCAGGTACACATGTTTATGAATGATGGGTGTATATGTGGAGTCCACAGTTAGCCTTAGTTAGTTAGCCTCATTCTTTAGGAGACAATCATCTTGGGTTTTTTTTTTCTTTTTTAATATAGGGTCTCTGCCTGAGACCTGGTGCTCATCAGGGTCTTCTAGCCTGACTGGCCACTGAGCCCCATGGATCCTTCCACCACCGCCGCCCCAGCACTGATAATACAAGCTCACACCACCATACACATGTCTCTTTTTTTTCTTTTATAAAGGCTTAGTATTTTTATGTCTGTGTTTGAGTGTGCATCTGAGTGTCAGTATACACACAGTGCAGGCACCCTGTGACGTCAGGTCCCTTTGGAGCTGAAGACACAGGGCCCTGTGAACCATCTGATGTGAGTTCTAGAAATGGAACCCAAGGATAATATATGTCCTTAACCACTGAGCAGCTATTTTTGGTGTGTTCTAGAGATAAGACTTATGACCTTATACTTACAGGGGAGTGCTTGGCTAATTGGAATATCATCTCAGGTCCAGTTCCCCTCTTTGGTCCTCCCTTGAGCCATAGCAAAAGAGCAGTCAGAACCTTTGAGTGACACCTAGAGAACAGGATTTCTAGGTGGGGATACAGGATCCCACTGCCAACATGTTTTCTAAGATGCATGCTCCTGCAGACCACTTCCTAGAAGACTAGATAGAGGTGATACTCAGCTTGATGCCCAATGGCACGGGTTTGAAACGAATGAGGTGCTGACAATGGGTGGGGCACCTTGGGTGGCTGACAATGGAGAGGGCCACAGTCACATCAATAATCCATGACAGCAATCTTACCTAGAGAAAGTTCTGAAAAGATGTATTTGAGCTAGCCCATCTTGAATTAGTGGGTGGGGTCCACATGCCCTCAAGAGTATCCTCATAAACTGAGTACAGGGTCCCCAATGAAGGAGTTAGAGAAAGGACCAATGGATTTGAAGGGTTTGCAGCCCCTTAGGACGAACAACAATATGAATTAACTAGTACTCTCAGAGCTCCCAGGGACTCAACCACCAACCAAGGACTATACATGGTGGGACTGATTGTTCTGGCAGCATGTGTATAGTAGAGGATTGCAAAGTCTATCATCAATGGGAGGAGAGGCCCTTGGCCCTGTGAAGGTTCTGTGCCCCAGTGTAGGGGAATGACAGGGCCAATAAGTGAGAGAGGGTGGGGTGGCAGGCATGGGGAAGGGGGGAGGCAACAGGGGTTTGTTCTTGTTGTTTTTGTTTGTTTATTTGTTTGTTTTTTTGGAGGTGAAACTGGAAAAGAAGAAATCATATGACATGTAAATAAAGAAAATATCTAATAAAAAATAAAAAAAAAAGAGTATCCTCATAAGAGGGGAGTAGAAGATGATTGACCCACTTGTGATGATGGTAAAGCCCATTGGAGTGGTGCTTACATAAGCCATGGGATGCCTAAAGCCACCAGAAACCATACAGGCAGGAGGATCCGCCATTGGAGTCTTGAAGGGAACATGGTCCTACAGGTCTACACCCTGATATTAGACTGGTAGCTTCAGACCTGGAAGAGAATGAGCTTGCTTTTTTAAGCTACCCAGTGTATGGTATTTTTATAACAGGACTCCCAAAGGCCTTGCACACAACCTTTCTGAGGCCTCCTGGCCAAGGGGACAGCCTAGAGTACAGGATATCTCAGAGCAACTGAGACGATGTCAGTTGGGAGAGGCTGGGTATGTGGGAAGAACCAGTGGTGGACCTGGGCCCAGGTGGCTGATGACCCAGTAGCACATCCTTCAGGCATCTCTCCTATTTGGAGTTGAAACAAGATACATAATCTAGGCCATTCCTAAACAGGTGAGAACTGTGGTGGTTTGAATAGGAATGGCCCCCATAGACTCAAGTACTTGAATGCTTGGTCTAGGGAATGGCACTACTAGGAGGTGTGGCTTTGTTGGAGTAGGCATGACACTGAAGGAAATGCATCACTGGGGGAGGAGCCTACTAGGTCTCCTGTACTCAAGCTACACCCAGTGTGGCACACAGTCTCCTTCTGCCACCTGAAAATTAAGATTTTAAGGAGCAAATCTCTAGCACCAAGTCTACTTGCAGGCTTCCGTGCCTCCTGCCATGATGATAATGGATTAAACCTCTGAAACTGAAAGTCAGCCCCAATTAAGTGCTTTCCTTTGTAAGAGTTTCCATGATCATGGTATCTCTTCATGGTAATAAAACCCAAACTAAGACAGAGACACAGCCAGGAAAGCCTGTATGCCTGCTGCCACCAGCCCGGTTAGACATAGGAAGAAGGGGGCAAGTTCAGAGGACACAGAACATGCAGGTCTCCCTCTGATCCTAATGAGGAACAGGTCAACCCCCTGTGCCACATTCCTGACAAACTCAAGGCACTAGTTCTTGTGTGTCTTAATTAGGTTCTTATTGCTGTGATAAAACACCGTAACCAAAAGCATTTGGGAGGAAAGGGTTTATTTAAGATTACAGCTTGGATTCCAACATGAAGAGAAGTCAGGACAGGAATTCAAGTAGGAACCTGAAGGCAGGGGCTAAGGCAGAGGAACGCTGCTGGCTGGCTTCCTCTCCATGGCTTGCTCAGTCTGCTTTCTTATAGAACCCAGCGATGTACCACTCACAATGAGCTGGGCCTTCCTGTATCAATCATCAATCATCAATCAAGAACCTGGTGGAAGCAGTGGTCTGGTGGAAACATTTTCTCAGTCGGGGTTTCCTCTTCCAAAATGACTCTAGATTGTGTCAAGTTGACACACAATTAGCCAGCACATGGATCCCGGAGAGGCTGTCACAAGAGCATCATCTCGAGAGTGAAAACACATAGCTGAGGGTGCCGGATGCAGGACCAGTTCCACCTGGGCAAGGGCCAGAAGTATGCTCCGGGTAGCATGGAAAGGAAGTGGGCCTCCTCCGAGAGACTGCAGATGAGAATGCTGCCTGGGATCTGCCCAGCTCTAGCTCCCTCCCAGACATCATGTGAGACATGTCACCCACTCACACTCACATCAGAGAAGGCTTGGCTCAATGTTCAGTAAGCTTCTGGAAGACGCCAGACATGGCAAGTGTTGTCTCGTTGCTTCCGAGTGGCTAGAAGAGGTGGGCAGAGGGATGTACAAAAAGAAAAAGAGAGAAAGAAAGCAGGACACAGTCCCCATGGAAGCTGGACAGGAAACAAGCAAGGAGGGGTGTCTTGATTATCTGTCATAATGACACAACATGCAGTTCTGGCCTTGATCTTATTTGAAAGAAGGGTTGTTACAGACATCAGTGGTATTGGCACGTATAACTCATGTGGCACTAAATCCACGGACAGGTGTCCATATAGGAAAAGCACAGAGGAGAAGAGAGGGGAGGGGAGTGGGGAGGAGAGGGGGAGGAGGAGGGAAGGAGAGGAGAGGAGGGGAAAGAGAAGAGGAGAAGAAAGGGGAGGAGAGGAGGGGAAAGGGACGAGGAGAGGAAGGGGAAGAGAGGAAGGGAGGAGGGTAGGAGAGGGGTGGGAAGGAGAAAGGGAGAGGGGAGGAGAGAAGAGAGGAGGAGAAGGGAAGGGAGGAGAGGGGGAGAGGGGAGGGAGGAGAGGGGAGGAGAGGCCATGTAAAGATGAGATAGATAGGCAGGAGACACTGAGACCAGGAATTTCCAGATGGACAGAACTGACCTTTGGCCTCCAGGACCATGGGACAATGCATTGGCATTGTCTTAGTCCCCAAGTGGTACTATTTTGTCACAACAGTTTCAAAACACAAACTCTGTGCACAGTATACCTTTCTCTCCTGATCCACTTGGCTCTGAAGACCTGCCACTCAGAGCTGTGAGAGGCCAGCAGGATCTCAGCTTGGTGGGAGTTTCCACTCTGTGCTGCCTACCCCTGCTCTGCTGATTTGGACTGTTTGCCTCCCTGGTACTGTCCTATCATTCACCTGGCACCATGAGCTGACCTCACATTGGTGGCCTCTTAGGCTCAAAACTGCTGGCACTGCAGCCCAACTCGCCATGACATCCATTCTGCATTCCTGTCTCACGTCTGGGTTAGGAAAATTCAAGCTGATCGCCAAGGAAAACGTACAAGAATGTTGGACAGCAAGTGTTAATGAGACCCTGGGCCTGGGTATCTCTGGCTGCTGCCCCCTATGGAGGCGTTCTCATTTACTAGGGCACCCAGCCAAAGCCCCTTCCCATTCAGGAACACTACCCGCCCCCATACTCTTTGAAGACTATGGGCTTGGTTCAGTTTGGATCCCTGGGCTCTAGCTCCTTGCAGGAAAATTAAGGCAGTCTGCAGATGGTGCGTGCTGGCATCGATTTGGTTCTTTGTCAACAAGGAGGTTGGTTTTAATGAGACACAGCAGATCCAGGCTGCAGACTTTCCACTCCCGCAGGTCTCAACAGCAGCAGTCTGACTTCCCACCCCAGGTGGGAAGCTGCGGAGTTTGTGGTCCTTGGAAAGTGAAGGAAGGAACAGAAGGGGACACTCAGCATTTGGCCTCCAGCCTTTTCCATGGCTGGCCTGCTCAGCCCTCTACAAGCATATCTGTCCCCCTGTGGCTCTGCTCTCTGCAAACCTGAGGTCCAGGGTTGCCATCCTCCTTCCCAAGGAAGAGGGAGGCAAAATAGAACACTTCCTTGGAGCCTAGCACTCCCTGGGCAATGACTCAGTTTCCTAGTCTATAACATGAGAACCAATAGGATCGTCACAGTCAGGTTCCCAGGTCCGTGCTGCCCAGGGTGAAGACCTTGGCAATCTGCGGAACCCAGACACTGGGAACCGTCTGGTGGAAGCTCCTACACCACTATCCAAAGACCAGGACCTCTGGGCTGACCCTCTCCTGACATGCTCCTGCAGATCCTGACTGCCCTCATCTAACTGAAACTGTGATCTAAATTCTGCTTTCATCTGTAAGGAGGCAGTGGTACTGGCCGATGGAGGGCTGATGCTCTGTTACCAGCTGTGTTCATGATACCATTTGATGACTTAAAATCAGGTATGGCAGGACTACATACAGCTAGCTGTGAGCAAATGGGACAGTCAAGACCTTTGTCCTGAATCATTAAGTCTTCCAAAAATAAAAATAAAAAATAAATAAACAAATTTTAAAATTGAAACAAAAATCTTCCCCAGTATGGTCCTGGTTTCTGACCCTGCTCTCCTTCCTCGAGGCTGGGGAGGGACAACTCCTGGCAGGGAAGCTCTCTCCCATCTTCTTCAAAGCTGGGATTTCCTGAGAGGCAGCCATCTGCTTTCCTTAGACGCTATCTTCCTCACCAGCTGCCTGCAGATAGATATCTGGAGGGTGGACACATGGAAGAAAAATTGCTCTACATGGGCCAGGAGGAGACAGTGGAGAGGTGAGGCAGGAGATCGTTCCCCTCCACCCTTAGGCTTGCTCATCTGGGCCCCACCCCCACCCTAAAAAAAGAACTCCCACCCCACCCCCCTCCTTACCTCAGAGGTAAGGAGTCACCTTTACACCTTTACCTTGAATAAAAGCCCTTTGTTGGCCTGGCCACACCTCACCTTCCCATCCAGGCCTCCCAGATGCCCTCTTGGGAACCAGGAATAGGTTTTTAGCGTTGACCCAGGGAAATGTGGCATGGCCACATTTGTGTCAAATCAGGGATGGTAAGACTGGCACTGGAGGCTGAGTAGTTCAAAGCCAGTGCCTCAGGCCAGCTTTCAGTCACACCAAAGAGGCTGCTGCTGGCACCATAGCCTCTAACTTAGGCCCCTTGGGCTGGGCACGCTCTCTCCTCACCCCAGCAGGGACAAAGGACTATACTGTTGGCCTTCTTTCAGACCAAGCCACTCGACATCCTGGATACAAAACACACTATTTTGTTTACTTTTTGAACAAATTAAAGCAATCAGCAAGTTGAAAAGTCGGGTTGAAAGTCAGGTCAGCCGGTGATGTTTGGAGAGAGCAGGGATCCTGCTTGTCTGAAAATGAATATTGAACATCCCTGACAAAGGCTGGGGACTTGAGTCTTTTGCTTCCGTGTTCTTTACCGTTTATAGAATATTTTCAAATACACTTTGTCTCCTATACCTCAGAATAAACACGCAAGGAGAACTTGGAAGGCTTGCAGAAATCAAGAGTTGCCCATACCATGGCCGTATGTATGTGGCTCCTGGCTCCTGGCTCCATTGCTGTTCTTATACAGACAGGAAAATTCCTAAATTTAAAAATAAAAATTTCAATATGCTACCAGGAGCAGGCCCTGTGAATGGCCTGTGTTGGGCACTATGCAAGCCCCCACACTATGCGGCACCACATGTAACTCCTCTATCAGCCCTACGTCCCTGAGCTGTGACTGTCCTCCCTTCTATGTGGTTCTGAGGTAGAACCAGAGCTGTGGGAGGACAGGGAGTGTCAGGCTGCATTTGCACTCAGTCGGTCTCCACAGCTGGGCTTCGGTATGTCCTTACCCCTAACTTAGATGACTCCCCACTGGTGCCTGCACTCAGGATTCTGTTGCCAGATTTGGGATTCGTCTGTCACCTTACTGCTTCTTGTAAATGGAAGCAAGGCTCCTTTTCGGGGTGGATGGTGAGTATGAATTTGGGAGAATACCTTCTCTGGGAGGCAGGCTGCCCAGGGAGGCCTGGAGTGAGGGGGCGAGTGGTTGCCTCTCTGGAGCTGGCCCAAGCTGAGCTTACTGTTCCAGAGAGTCATGTTGATGTTGCCCTCGCTGCCAGGCTGAGGGAGTCTATCCACAAGAAAGTCTCCATCCCCTCAGTGGTCAGGAGGAATGAAGACAGCATCGCAGACAGCATCACCCTGTGCAGAGGGCGAGTCCCCAGACAGAGACTCGGATGAAGCCAGCTGTGACTAAAGGGTACGGAGGCACAAAGATTCTGAAGTAGGTAGGCCGCAAGTAGGGGAGACTGGTTCAGAATGGCATAGGACATAGACGTGCAGGGTCAAATTGGGCAATGGCTGAACCCAATGCCAGCACAAAGCAACAGTGTTCAACATGCCATGTTTTGTGGCAGCCACAGCAGCCAAAGCTCTGAGAGGAGACTATGCAGGCAATAGGTTTCCGGACCCACTCTTTCTATGGGGTTTGAAGTCACCCACCACTCCCAGTTCTGATGAAAAAAAAAAACAAAACAAAACAAAGGAGGGGGGCAGCTTCCAATCTCTGAGAGAGAGTGAACCAGCTCCTATAGGATGATGCAGACCTGTCAGGTGACCTTGGGCAATCTCTTTCCCCACCTCTAACCTCAGCTTCTTCTCTACTGGATTCTGGGCAGGCAAGGAACAAGCACGTGCTGTGAAACTCTCCAGCTGGGCACACACTTTGCATTCTGCAATCTCAGCTAGAAAGTGAGGGCAGGCCTCACCACTACCTGAGACTGCAGGCTGAACTCACGTTTGGCTCTATGACCAGGCTGTGAGATGAAGTGGGGACTGAAAAATACCTTCGGCCCCACAGACAGTTCTAATGGAAGTGACTTTTGCGGGGAATGGGGAGGGGGAAGAGAGAGACAGAGACAGAGAGAGACAGAGAGACAGACAGAGACAATGAAAAAGAGAGCAAGGAGCCAGGTCCTTGGAAGTGAATCCCATAGGGTAGGTAGTAGGCAGGGCAGGCTTTTAGTTTTTACGTGACTTTTGTCTGCTCTGGTTGATTTGAGCTCTGGAAAATTCATCAGTTAGTGAAGAGGAGGGCTGAGGATGCCTATCTATCAAACTCTGGTTCCTCCAACAGCTTTTGATTGGAGACCCGGGTCCCCAAGTCTTGTGCTTCCAACTGTGAGCCCTCCCAGTTAACTATAGAGTCTCCAGACGACTCTAGTCTGAGGCCAGCCTCTTCCAAGTTACCATATATAGGGGATGGGGGCAGATGATGGCGGATTAGTGAGTCTCTGTGAAGTCACTGGCTCTCTAAGGTGCACCAGCTGTGGGCAGTCTTGGGTACTGTTGTGGCCACAACACGGCACCTGCCTCTGAGAAGTTTGAGTTTGGTGGCAATGACCCTTTTTTCTGCAATAGGAAAATAGGGAGAGGAAAAGCTGTGGAGCTATAGAGGGAGAGACAGAGAGGAGAAAGAAAAAGGAGGGAGGGAAGAAAAGGAAGGAGGCGGCTCAGGGAGAGGTGGTTGAGCTGAGTGGATGCGTGGATGCAAGGATTGAAAGATAAAAGTTCAAATTGTGAGCAAAGTGAAGAGGGACACACGCACCCCCAGAGCTGTGTGGGGACCATCAGAAGACAGGAGCTCATCTGTCATCAGTCACAGGCTCTTGTCTGCCACCACCAATGTAAGTTCTGTCCCTAACTGTCTTTAAGATGCATTAAAAGCAAGAGTGATCCTCTTTGTACCCCGCTAGCTCCTGAGGGCTGAGTACAGAGCCTGACTAATGGAGTTCGGAGAGAGGAAGTACAAGGCTCGGTTCACAGGCTCAGGCAGAACCATGTGTGAGTGCAGGCAGCATATTCCAGCCTGTGCTTCTGAGGCTGAAGCTTGCTTGGCTGCTTCAGATCTACCTCCGTCTTCGTCCCTGTCCGGATGCATCTTCCCTATCTGATGAAATCTAACCAAATGAAAGATCTGTACTTCTTTATAGTTGGTTTCCTGGCCTCAGCACTATGATCATTTAGGGCTATCGGGCTCAGCCTGAGACACCCTGGGCCACACAAGATGAATGGCAACCTCTCTGGCCTCTGCCCAGCCAATGCTGGCAACACCCCCTTTCCATCTGCCAGAAGGCAATACCCCAAGTCGTTTCCACACACACCCTTGAGCAAAACTACCCTCCACTGAGGATAACTGATCTACGTAGAATGTAGACTTCTTCAGACTACACAATACACACAGTATGCCTTGGTCTTTGGGGGACAGTGAGTATCACAGTCAGCATGCTCCTGAGGCCCACACCCTTAAAGGATCTAAGCCTTTTTTGGAAATTTCAGAAGCTTTAAAGGATCCGGAGACACACAGTTTTGGCTTGACGGCTGCCGGAGATCCCTATAGCCACTACCTGG
Organism: Hylomyscus alleni; assembly: GCA_019843855.1. Lineage (NCBI taxonomy): Eukaryota > Metazoa > Chordata > Mammalia > Rodentia > Muridae > Hylomyscus > Hylomyscus alleni. The sequence continues at coordinate 2,834 of JADRCC010240747.1, read as the reverse complement.
CTTTGTGATGTGGGGTGCAAAAGTCACAGTAACAGAACTCAGTATATAAGGGCCCTTTCAGCCAAGCCTAGGAGTCTGAGTTTGATTCCTGGGACCCACATGGTGGAAGAAGAGAACCAATTTCCACAAGTTGTCCTCTGACCTCTACCTGCTTGCCATGACATATACATGTGCATGCCAACACACACAGTTAGTAAATAAAGAAATAAGAAAGGGAGGGAAGGAAGAAGAAAAGGAGGTAGGATGGAGGGAGGAAGGGAGGGAGGAAGATGGGCAGCACCAGTAGTGAGTACCAAGCAGGATAGGTGTAAGTAATCCTTGGATTTCAGGTTCTTCCTATGTCACATTCTTTGGTTGCCCCCCTCCCCGATCATTTGAAGATAGAAACCTACTGTAAGCTTGGAAGCACCACCAACTCAGGCCACAGGGATCGTAGTTTGTTGGCCCAAGTTCTAGCCCATATTCTCCCTTTTGTAGACAAGCCAAGCAGGTTGGTCAGGGGCAGCAGCCACATATGACCTCCTTGGGAGTTGCTTCAGAACTGGCCCCCTTAGCTGTGGCCTGCAGCCCTCACCCACAGGCAGGACTGTGCACTGTGACCCTGGGGTCACCCATGGGGTCACCCATATCTCAGTACAGTTGAAGCTCCAGCTGTCTCCCAACCAGGGCAACCATGTGTGGGAAGGAAGGACTGCCCTGACGGGAAATAGCTGGGTTAATTAGTGACCGAGGTTAATCCTGCTCTGTGAGAAACACCATCCCTTTCGACAGCAGGGCCACCTCTGAGCCTGGCTTATCAGTGTCTGGCCACTCCACATGTCAGGCAGAAGGAAAGATAATTCCACTTCAGGCTTGGGTGGGTGACCGGAGTGAGAAGTGGGAGTTCCCAGACCATCTCCACAGCTACACCATTCTCCCCTATTACACAAACCCTTCTCAGATGCCTCACTCCAACAAGTCTGCCTTCTGGGGAACAGACATCCTATTTATAGCTCAGCCAGTCCACTCATCTCTCCTTCCAAACTGGTACTTGTAGTTGGAATAGAGAGAGCCACAACCAAAATTGTTGGACTCCATCTGGGATGATGAGGCTGAAACACAAATTAGGGTCCCAGCTTGGCAACAGCCTCACTGTGTCTAAAGGCGTTGGTTGCACATGGGTGGAGCCTATAAAGCCATTTGTACAAGTTGTGCATAGCCAGCCAAGCATATGAGGGTGGCCTTCAGAGAGCTCAACTGGTAAAAAGTCATGCCATCCCATACCAGAAACCAGCATAACGACCAAACGTTCTGACCAAACTTTACTGTGTGCCTTGCTGGGGAAGACATGAGCTCTTTCCCCAGATGACAGGTTTATGGAAAGCACACCCCCACCAGAGCCTTGCTCTAGATTTTCCCAGCTGATATGGCCATGCAGATGAGGAGACAGGGCTCCTTGCCAAGGATCCCTGATGGAATTTGGATGTCCTATAAGACACCACAGCCCCTTCCACATATATAATACAGAAAGCCTGGGCAGGAATGTGGACATGGACATAGGAATGGCCCACAGATGCCAGGCTAGGCATCAAGCTGGAACCTTCCAACAGCTGTCAGCTGGAAGACCCAGAAGCCATCAAACAATGCTCTGAGCTCCCTTCCTGCCACCATAAAGGAGAATTGTACTGGATGATTCTGGTTTTAAATGTAACATGCCCAACCCTTCTCAAATCCACTCCTAGAGCTGGAAGAGTCAACTCTCAAGGTTTTCCACCCAAAGAGCCAGAAGAGGGGCTCTGACCTCCATCAGCTCCTGTTATATAGTGTGATCCTTTGAACAAAGTAGCCACCACTTGCAAGGGTCCATCACTATTGGACCTATAGACTACTGAGTTTCCCTCAGGAAAGGAGAGGATGGGTCATTTGATCTTTACCTGTGATTCCGGGGGCTGCTCTCAGACTTTTGCATGCAGTTCTGCCCTAAATGCCCATGGCTTTAGTTGTTGTGATATGCTGGAGTGAATATAGTCTGGGGCGGTTAACTGAGGTGGAGTTGCATGGGTGACGCAAGGCGAAGACTTCCCAAGGCAGCTGTTGAGGGGTTTTCCACTCTCTGGCCAGTAATACCTCACCTGTGTTCTATAAAGAAGCCCAAAGAACTCTTCGCTTCCCTCAAAGTGGGTTTTAGTGCAATCATACCCTGGCTTATCACTGGGGCCTTATGAGAAAGGGGTGGCCATTGTTTACATCTCTCCAGAGAGAAAATTTTCACAACAGCTCCCATCTAGTCCTGCCTCCCAACATTCTCTCCTATGTCTGTCCAGAGGTGACTGGTTCTAAGAAGGGACAGCCCAGGTCCCAGTGGGCAGTGAATGGACAGGCTTACCCTGGAGCACCCCTCTGGACCACTTTAACCCCTGCTGAGCTTGCATGGGCATCTGCTGGACTGAGGCAGACTGCTCTAGGCTCTCTGCCAAGCCCCAGCCATGACCAGATCCAGGTCTGTTCATGGAGGAGCAGCTTTTCCTAATTTTGCCAATCTCAGAGGCAAGAAGTCAGAATAGGCAACCTGTCTCTCCCACTGATACGTTCATTGCCCGCCCAACACACCAGAATTGCTGCAAGAAGCACCTGGGTGCTCCCTCATCTGAGAGAGATACCCAAGGTGAAATTCGTACCTGACAAGTGGAGTATTGGGACACTAGGTAGATGGCTCTGCCACTAATGGAAAACATTGCCACATGGATGTAAGGCTCAGTGCAAGTCATCCCCCCGCCCACTCCTCCACATGCTCGCACATCCCTGCATTCTTCTGTATCCCTCCACATCCTTCCATGTCTCTCTGCATCTTTCCT
>JADRCC010240744.1:0-14639 GCA_019843855.1 Hylomyscus alleni | reverse complement strand
TTTTTTTTTTTTTTTGGTCGAAGGTCAAAAGCAACTGTTATTAAGGAAAGAATATTACTTATATAAATTTAAATCTATTTAATGTTTAGATTGTTGGTATGAAAACTTATATCTTTATATCTCACCTTCATATATACATATATGTATGTATGTATGTATATATGTATATATCTGCTAAACTTAACCCTCAAGGAGATATTTAGATGTGGTTGCCATTTGTTAAGTGATGATATACCACCATATAAGCCAGGTCACAGAGAGCTTGCTTGTTTTTACTCGCATATGAGAGAGGCTTGCACCTTAATCTTGGAATTCCATTATATAAAATCAAGTTTTTCTTACTGAGTCTATAATTTTTAAGGTTTATTTGCATGTATATATGTGTGTTTGTGGATGTTTGCAACATGTGTGCAGGTACCTGTGGAGCCAGAAGAGGGTGTGGGAGCCTGTGGACTGCTGGTTATGAGCCAACACGTGTGGTTCCCAGAACTGAAATCAAGTGTTTCAGAGGTATAGGATGTGCTTTTAACTGTTGAAACATCTCTCCAGGCCCCAAGCTATAATACTTTATTGTAATAGCCCCCAATAGACTAATTTCAACATAGTGATTAAGATTTCAAGAAAGAAAAGTCGGTCATCAATGTGAGGAGAGGCCCTTGGCCCTGTGAAGGTTCTGTGCCCCAGTGTAGGGGAATGACAGGGCCAATAAGTGGAAGAGGGTGGGGTGGCAGGCATGGGGAGGGGGGAGGCAACAGCGGTTTGTTCTTGTTGTTTTTGTTTGTTCATTTGTTTGTTTTTTGGAGGTGAAACTGGGAAAGGAGAAATCATATGACATGTAAATAAAGAAAATACCAAAAAAGAAAAAAAGAATGTACTTACAGTGAAAAATTTGGATTAAAAAAAAGATTTCAAGCAAGAGATGAACATGTGCTTTGATATGAGGTAGAACCCATTGAGATGAGAGAAAAGGAAGAGTTATTTGGTGCAAGTGAGAGAGAGGAAATATTCTGCGGACATGGAAAGGGGAGGGTACCATGGGAAGTATCTCACCAGGTGAGAAATGAGAATTTGAGTGGACCAGTTTTTGTGAGGGCTGATAATATAAAGATAGTGTTCCTTTGTGTAAGAGTATTTCGGGCTGGAACTTTCAGCACATATCCCTGGCTACTGCTATCTATCTATGGTACCACCTCAACAAAGGAAGCATGATCCAAAATACTGTTCTTTTCCAATAACACCAAACCAAGCACTACTTTGATTGACATTTTGAAAACATTCTAATATTTTAAAAGAGAAATTACATTTGCTTACATAGTAAATGCTAATCTGTTTTTTAAAGGTTCACTATAATAAAATGTAGTCTGTCATTTATCTGTCAGTAAGCTAAAATGCTTAGCAAGTCAGAAAGACAACCAATGGGAGCTGCCTTTACCACTGGACCCTGGAACTCATTTCAAACACTAAGAATAAAATTTACAACATTCTTTTGTTAATGTTCCATTCTTGCTAATCTTCCCTGTCACCAAACACAAACAGAGACTCACATGTCACACACAGAAGTACTGGTCTTTCAGCCCTATCATAAAGAAACATTGCAAAACATTGTTTCTTTGGTCAAAGGGCTGCCTTATCCTTGCCATATAACCAATAGACTGGAAGCACTTCTGACCTACAGAGACACTAGAGGAAAACTCACTTGTTTCAGTAGTAAGTTACATACTTTTCTTTCTATACTGTGATCTAAAAGAGAAAAGGCCATCATGGCTTGGGGAGAATGATCACCAAGTTCTGCGTCTGTAATTACATCTGTTTTTCTGTAATGCCTTCAGTTGTGTGAGTAGTGCTTCTGCCATCTGGTTGTCCATGGTAGATGTAGAACTACAACGTCTTGGGCTTTGAGGATCTCTAGACTTTTCAAACATATTTGGGGCAATGTTCAGAAAGTTAAGTCAAGAGTACAGGGTACCACAGATGAGGAAGAAGAATTAAAAAATCAAGTAGCGATGACAGTAGAAATGTAACATTATACTAATTTTTCCTGTTGAATCCAGTTTTTGAATTCTGGCCAAATTATCTATAAAATACGTTTCAAGAAAAAATTGTTAGGAAATATACTTGCTTTCAGAAAAACTTGCACCTCCTGCTTTTATGCTTATCTTTAAAAACTAGATTTATTTTGAATTATGTGTGTGCACTCATATGTGTTTGCATGTGTGTGTGCATGTGTTTGTGTATGTCTACATATGAGTGCAGTATCCATGGAGGCTGGAAGAGCGTGCTTGATCCCCGGACCTGAAGTCATAGGCAGTTGTATGCTACATGTTAGTGCTGGGAACTGAACTCAGTTCTTCTGTAAGAGCTATCTTTCTTGTACATTTAATCTTTTTTCTTTCTTTTTCTTTTTATAAGCTTGTTTAAAACTGTATTGCTTGACTGGATGTAGGTATCTATCTTTGTGTTGAAATAAAGAACCCTTTAGTACTCTGTACCTGGTGTCATTAGCATATAAGGACAAAATACTGGAGTCTACTCTCACATAGATTTTTACCTTTTTTTTTTCATTTAAAAGAATGGGGGTTTCGATATTTGTGGATATGGGTCAGATGCAGTAAAAACTGCTTCTGATGCTGCAAAACTTCCAAAGTCTAGGAGCTGTTTTCTTAATCTCGTAACTGTGCCTTTATCATGTACAGTTGTTCTTGGAACTGTACAGCCCTGGAGAATGAGGGCAGTACCCTCAGCCTTCAAGTTCTTTCTATGCCCACCAACTCTAGGCTCTTTTTTGTCACCAGAAACATATTCTTGTGAATCTCAATACTGACTAATATTTCTGAAACTTCTCTGTTTATAGTTTCAGTAACAGTTTAGCTTTAAAATTTATCATTTCAATGGCAAAGTGACTAAGGCAGCATGCAGTGCCTAGTAGCTTCAAGATGGTGGTTACATGGATGAAGAACACAACCACACTGTAGTATGATGGCTTCTATTTCTTTATGATGTCTCTATTTCTGTATTTTTAATTGTGTACTACCATGGAGCATTTATTATGAAAGAAAACATTTGTTGGGGAAACAGTGGAAATCAATGCAAGGAATTTGTTCCTTCTTGTTTGGTCTCTCCTGTCTCAGCTCCCTCCTGATCTCAACGTGTTCTTTCTCTTAACATCTTGTACATTTCTCATGTACACCATACAATTTAAAAAACAAACAAAAACAACAAAAGCAATAACTAATTCCTCTGCTAGAAAATAGCACAAAAGCACCGATCCTCATCACAGTGAACAGAGTGGGAAGCTTTGTGATAATTTTTCTTTCCCAGTGAATGCAAGGAACTCCTTCAAATGGCTCTCAAAGATTCAGTTTTACTTTTACATTTTATTTTACTTTCAGTCCTTATTTGAAAAATTATATGATAATTGGATCCAAGATTAGCTAAAAAATATTTACATGGTCAGAAAGAAAATTAGCATTTATAGATTTGAAATTTAATTCCTTAATCATGTACTTAACATGCTTGTGTAGCAAATCTTGTATTTCTGTATTTTACTTTAATTAACAACCATATGAGGCAGTAGTTCTGAATGTTAGTAATGCTGTAAGTGACCCTTTAATATAGTTCCTCATGGTTTGGTGACTCCCAACCATAAAAATTGTTGTTGCTTCTTCGTAACTGTAATTTTGTCACTACTATGAATTGTAATGTAGATGCTTGTGTTGTCCAGTGATCTTAAGTGACCTCATATGAAAGGGTCATTCAATCCCACAGGGTAAGAACCACTGATTTAATGCAAAATCTTTATCTGTTGCTTCATTACACATGTAACTGATTCTCATGTCTGCATAACTTCCATCAAGATGCAACATGGTTTTAAACTGTCACAGTGTCTTGAAGTAACTGTATATAGTTTCTTATTTTAGAGATTTTTGAATACATGGTGGAAAATACTATATTAGTAGGTATATATACATGCCTTTACAATTTTATTACAAAATAATTTTGGGATTTCTCAGACAAGTGATGCCTGACTCAAAGAATTTAATACACAGATATGTAGTCAACTGATTTCTTTACAGCAAGAATGAAAGTTTAATATATCTAGGGTTTCAAGTGCATTCCATTCCTATGCTTCTAAATTATTTTGAAAGAAAATAATTTGTAAGGGATGCAATCGACCTGTCCTTACTTGAGAAGACACTAAGACCAGACCATTTCTTGTGATGAGTGGTGGAGTAGATGGATGTAGAGAACAAGGTGACTGTCTCACTGGGGCTTGGGGATTATCAGGACCTAGCTGGTGAGTATTGAGAAAATCACTCATTGAATGAACAAGAAGACACTTAGGAGCCAACTATAGTAGAATACAGATGACACATTCCTTACTTGAAATGTATGGAACACAAAGGTCTTCAGATCTCAAACTTTATAGTTTTAGAATATTTGAATATCCATAGGAATATATCTTAGGAAAGGGGATAAAGAAACATGAAATTTTGTTATTTTATATATATCTAGTTGAAGGTAAATTTTTATATAGAACTTAAAAATGTTTTAATTCATGGAATACATTTTAATGGTGTAGAATTTCCCACATGTGGATTTATGTTGGTGCTCAAAATGTTTTAGAATTTGGGATATTTTGAATTTTCTGTCTTCTTTTTCCAAGTAGGCATGTTCTACCTAGTTGATAAGAAGCATAAGGTCATTTATTACATGAGATTAAATTAGTTAAGCTTTAAAAACTTATTTTTATTTTAAAAATATATTTTAAAAATATAATTGAAATAGAATTACTTTATCTGTTCCCTTTCCTTCCTCCGGCTCTTCCACTTACCCTTTATCATGTCTTCCCATGAACCCTGTTCTTAAGTTGGTGGTAGCCTCTTTTTATATATGGTAGCTCCTAAATGTATATGCTAGTCTCATATGTGTGTGTGTTCATAATTATAAATTCTTCAATATCATATACTTATATATTTAATGTTATATATATTATTTAAAGAATTTAGAAGTCTATATTATTTAATATATGTTTAACATATACCCTAAATGTATTTCTTTAATATATATCACATGTATACATATATGTGTGCATGTGTATGCACATATATATAAATCCAAACTGCTGTGCCAGTTTTCTGTTTGGTGATTTATTTGAATGTGTGTATATGGTTTCAAGGTTGATCACTTTGTATTGAATAACTAATAAGGGGACTAATGCTTGAGAGAGGGTAATTTTCCTTAGAAGTCAAAATCTTGTAGTTCTTTGTTTAAGGGTTAAATTTGTCTCCCTCACATTAACATGACCACTGATATTGTCAGTGTTTTAGTCTAGTTTATTCATTTCTGGGAAAGACTTTTTATACCAAGCATTCTGGTATCCAAGAGCCATGTGATCTTTATGGCCCCTCTTTTGTGCTGATTTTTATGGCTTTTGTGATCTTTACGGCCCCTCTTCTGTGCTGATGCTTGAACAGGAGAAATGCTGAAGCTATAATACAGATGTATCCATTGGGGTTGAACTGTCCACAATCTGTTGACCTCTGCATTGAATCCAGATGTGGTTGTCTGTGACAATCTCCATTTTGCTGTACAGAGAGGATTCTTTGCTGAGGGGTGGCTGCTACCCTTATCTGTGGGTATAGGGATAAGATCTAAAATGTAGTAAAGAACTATCTTGGTCTAAAAAAGTGGCAGTAGTAGGTTCTAAGATTCACAAGGTCCTCACAAGCCCTGGGGAAGCTAACTCAATTTTCCATACCAGTCATGATTTCTCTCTTATTGAGCACATCTCAAATCCAATGAGACAGCTGTAGGTTGGCACTGACATATGAATGTCACTTATTGCACAATTGTACATATTTTACCATGCTCATAATTGCCATGATTCACAAGTGTACAGCTGGATAGGAATGTTAATCACTTTCTTCTCTTGGCAGCTTGCATAATATTTTCTGGAACCAGGGAAGATAGACCATGTGAAAGAGGCTTTCAGGTCAGATCCAGCTCAAATCATTTGAGTCCTGTGCATTAAGTATGCAGTGTCTTCAGCATTTTGGATCAACCTCAACTTATGAGCAGTAACAAAGAGCTATATTTATAGCATATATTGTTTTTAGAGTTACTTAGACTAATGTGACCAAACATTCAGAAGGATGTTTCTCATGTCTGGTACTAGTAGATATAAAATAATGTGATTCATTGAGGCTTTATCAAACAACCTTGGTGTTATTTGTCCTCCTCCCCCTCATTTTCTTTTGTATTGATCATCTTCTTTACTCCCCAGTTGGACTTCTGTCCCTGGTATTCAATTTCCCACTTCACATCACTTGCATTCTGCTATTCCCCTCCCAGGCACCCTTTCCACTTTGGTGTCCCTTTACACTTTCTTAGTTATTTTCAGGTAATCCTATGTGATATACTCATATCTGAGAATTTGTAGTTTGGAACTGCAAAAGACGCATATCAATCTATCTGAACAAAAATTAGTTCCAAGTAGATCAAAGACCTCAATTTGAATTGAGGTCTTTCTAGAAGAAAACATAGACAGTACACGAAAGATACAGGAGTAGAGAAGGACATTCTGCAAAGTACTCCATTTGCCAAAGAAGTAGGGCCAATGTTCGACAACTTGAAACTTATAAAACTGAAAAGCTTCTGTAAAGCTAATGAAACAATCAATAAAGAGTAAACTCACAGAGGGAGAATTTTTAATAGCTACACATCTGAGAGAATTAATATCCAAAATATCCAAAAGCAAAATGCATCAAGGAAACAAATGACCCAATTAAAATGTGGGCTAGAGATTATAAAGAATTCTCCCTAAAAGAAATAAAAATGGCCAAAAACACCTTGAAAAGTGCTAATTATCCTTAATAACTAGGAAATACTCATTAAAATGTCTATAATTTCATCTTATCCCAGTCAGAATAGCTATGGTCAATAACAGACAATTAATTTAGGTTTGGAGATTGTGGAAAAAGAAGAACCCTCATTGAGAGTTGTTAGGGACTCAATTCCATTCATCCACTGTGAAAATCAGTATAAAGAATCTTCAAAAATCTCAGTGTAGAGAATCTTCAAAAAAAAAAATCTAAAGCTGAATCTACTATATAACTCAGCTGTATCACTCCTTGGCATATGACCAAGGGATTTGACAGTCTATTTCACAGCTATTTGCTCAACAATCTTACAAGCCACCCTATTAACAATAGTTGGGAAATGGAGGCAACCTAAGTGTCTTTAAATGGATAATGTTCCTGTCTGTCTCGTTTTGGTGTTCCTAGAATCTTAAGCTCTTACTCAATTTCTTTCTCCCACCTACTGTCATTCAGTCATTGATGTTGACACTTGATATGAATTACTTCATTCTTTCACTTTACATTAAGATTTTCTTTACCTCTTACATAGGGAGGTCTGACAGAGTTTAATGGACTCCTTAGAGACTTCACCTGTCCTAAACATGAGGGCATAATACTTTATGTTTGAAGTACAAGAGCAATGAAGGTTAAGATTTCCTTTGATTTTTTTTTGAGGTTATTTTTCAACAATGAGGATGAATGGATAATTTGCTATGATAAGAACAGCATTCCTACCAAGAATACAGTGATCACTCTATGTCCCATGGAAATATACTAGCAACATAACTATATAGCAACATTTTTTTCCTCCTAAAATAAAAATATTAAATGTGTGTTAGAAGTGGTAAGTTTTCCAAGTACTAAATGCTGGAATACATGCAATTTCATCTCTTGTTTCTTGGCTCAGACTCCTCCGTTATGTGACAAATTACTAATAATTCTTCAGTTTACCTATGAATAAAAATGCAAATTTGTTTATCAAACCCTATTTAACATTTAAAATTCATTTCTTATTTTTGACAAGGTAGGTTAGAGTCAATTCCTTTTATAAAGACATAAAGTAGCTTGCTATTTTAACAAGTCGGCATTGCTGTAAGATTTGGCCTGGCAGTGTTCTAAGGGGTTCTTAAAGTTGTCTAAATTATTACCTACATAAAAACTGACTTTTGTTTTCTCCCTTGCTGTTGTTAAGAAAACAAGTACAGGTGAATTAAAATGAAAAGAATTGTGAGCCAGAATGGTGGCATACAGCCCTAATGCCAAATGCGTAGGAGTCTGAGAATGAATGATCTCCAGTTCCAGATCAGCCAAAGGAGCTTAATAAAGCCTTGTTCAAACAAACATTGACTGGGAATGGTATTAACTTAGCAGTAACAGTATTTGCTTAGCATGTGAAGACCTTGGGTTTAGTTCCCAATATCATCCTCACAGTTACAAACACAAATGAGTCATGAAAAGGCAAACATTTTCAATGGTGTGAGAAGTTGTTTTCAAAATTTGGCATATATTACAAGAGTGGGCTTTCAACACTGATATCCAAGAACTTCTTTTTAACGTGTCTTTGCTAAGGCATCTGATGGATATAAAAAGGAAAAAGAAAACAGTTACATTTAGTTATCTACGGGATCATATGTGATTTAACTGTTACAGAATTTGTATCATATGTAAGAGAAAAAATATTACTGATTTAAACACATCTTTTGAAATAGAATTAATGTGCCTGTAAACAATGTTGAGGACTTAGTAAAGCTTCCAACCTTGCTGTAATAAATTCTGTATTTATTTTTTTAGTTATATATTATACAACTTGTCCAAAACATGCCTGAAATATGAAGCAAGAAGAACAATAGTTCAATGTAAAGCAGTCATCAAATTTTCATCTCCCATAGTGACCTCATATCAGTATCTTTCTCATCTTTTGCACCAAATACTTGAGAGACCAGAGTGTGTAAGAAGAAATAATCATTTGGATACTAACTAATTCTCTGCAATGCGAGTGTTGTATTTTAAACACTCCTTTTTTGGGAGCCTTCTTGCGTCTAATGGACTACCCCAGACACTACTAGTCTTCCTTCTGATTCCATGTTGCTTGACTGAGGATTTTAGGGCACCTCCACTTATCCCTAATGTGCCTTTCCTCTGGGTCTGGAATGCCCCAACTGAGTCTTGTCTCACAAGGTTTAATCAGCCACTAGATCTTAGTCTGTTCTCTTTAGTAGGAAGCCCCAGAAAAACTGCCACGGGTCAACCTATCACAATATTTTATAGTGATCGCCTGGGCCTCTACCCTCACATAGATGACTCACAAATGATTTTTCATGGAGGGATACCCCAGCTAGGTTCTCTAAAATCTCATTTAGAAGTAGCTGAGAGTGACATCCAGCATTACATGCCAATAGACAATGTGGGCTTGGCTGTCATTGATTGGGAAGAATGGCGGCCTACCTGGTCAAGAAACTGGAAAGCCAAAGATATTTATAGGAATAAGTCTATTGAGTTGGTCCAGCAACAAAATACACAACTTAATTTAACAGAAGCCACCCAGAAGGCCAAAGAAGAATTTGAAGGGGCAGCAAGACGTTTTATGGAAGGGACTTTAATATTGGGAAAATCACTTCGGCCAAATCACTTATGGGGTTTTTATCTTTTTCCTGAGTGTTATAACAATAAATATCAAGTTTCTTATTACAAAGGAGAGTGCCCTGATATAGAAAAGAAAAGAAATGATGCTCTCTTCTGGATGTGGAAGGAAAGCACAGCTCTGTACCCATCCATCTATTTGAAGAGTAATTTGAAGTCATCCCCACAAGCAGCGCTCTACGTCAGAAATCGTGTACAAGAAGCCATTCGGGTATCTGAAGTAAAAGACCCTCATAATCCACTTCCTATTTTTGTATATTTTCGCATTGTCTTTACTGACCTAACTTACCAATATCTGTATCAGGTAAGTAAATCAAGGCATGGCAGCTAAGATATCATCTTTACAAACTGCTGAGTGGATCTTTATGTTTTTAAAGGATGAAATTTATTTTTATTGTTTATGAATGTATACATGAAGAAAGTGTTGTTTGTAATGTAGGAAAGATGAGAGCACTTTAAATCTTTTAAAATTAAAAGAAGTTTTGGTGTAGGTAAGGGTTCACTCACCTCAAGTGTCTTTTTTTTTTTTTTTTAAATCAGACCCTCCTGCTAGGACCTGAAGTTTGCCGATTAGGTTAGTTTTCCTGGTCACTGAGCCTGGGGGATCTGCCTATGGACCTGCCTATGGTGCTTGCAAGTGTGCAGCACCATGCCCAGTTCCTTTTTGATAGCATGGGTCCTAGAGGTGGAATTTGGGATCCTCACGTTAGCACAGCATCCACTTTACCAATCAGTCTATCTTCCCAGCCCAGCACTTGAATCTTGATTTTATTCATATGAGATGTTAGTGTCCATAGAGAATTATATGTAATATAGACTATATTTTAAACTCCGTTTCTCTTTTTTATTTAATAGATGAGTTCTCTTGTAAGCAGAAGTAATGAGAGCAATGACAGTCTCTGTTTTTAAAAACAGTAACAACATATTTGTGTAAAGAGTATATAAAGAGTGTAGAAATATTTAAAATCTTGTTGGATCATCACATTTAGCTTTTTTGAGTGTATAGTACTTTCTCCACATGGACTAACTCTTTACGTCTTCCAGGATGACCTTGTGAATACAATTGGTGAAACAGTTGCTCTGGGTGCCTCTGGAATGGTAATGTGGGGAACTCTTAACTTATCACAAACTATGGTAAGTTGTATTAATAGATAAAAGATAAAGATATTTATATCCTTACTATTTGGAGGACTGATTGGATTGGTGTTTGTCTGATGGAATGTTCTCTGTGCTATCTGAATTGAGATATCTTGCATTTCTTGGTTGTCAGGCAAAGGTGACATCTGTTTCTGTTTTGTGCTGAGGAATGAGATATTTAGTAAGATTAACTAAAATTCTATAGACTTCCTGGTTTGTTAGAAGCAGAATCAAGAATCCAGTTTCATTCCAGTAACATGGTGTTTGTTGTCAGACAACGGGACTCTCTTTATTTTAATTGTTTAATTGTCTATATTGGCTTTTTTTTTAACCCTGACTCTTTAATCTTTTTTGACTCCAAAAGAGAGTAAATGTATATACTACTCAGCTGAAGGAGAAAGTTTCCTTTTCTATAGGCCGTGGAATGGAAACAAAGAGTAGGCCATGAAGAAAGCCAGACGAAAGCCAGGGCCCATGATGTCTGACCTAGGACTGTTAGAGGACAGCTTTGATATTCTGGGGAGGGGAGAGTCATTTTGAGAAGTATGACATCTGTCTTTGTCTTCTGTGTAGAATATCACCAGTCCTATCTCATTCAAAAAAAAAAATAAAGATAGAGATATTTGTGAGAGTTTTTTTTCAAGGTAGCCTCAGTTTTCTGCTCATTTCCAGTAGAAATAAGTACAAATAAATTTAGGGAAAGTTATATATCTCAATAAATTCTGTTGTATCTCATAGAACTATTTAAAGTTGGAATCTACATAGATATATTCTAATTCTACAATATGCTCCTTGTTTTTTTTCAAAATTGCAAACCCCTTTCTCAAGAATATTATTAATTCAAATGTGGAACCATAGAATATATTCTGCATACCATTTAATTTAAAAGTAAAAGAACCAGGTCTGTCAAGATGGCTTAGTCCATAAAGCCCTTGCCATCCTGGAACATGAAGTGGAAGGGGAGAAGTGACTTCTGAAACTTTCCTCTGACGTCCCCATATGTGCCATGGCCTATGTGTATGCTTATCTACACTCTAACACATACACAATAAAGACAGCAAAAGAGAAACAGGGACCTCTGCTCCCAATGAGTAGGAGGAAGGGACAAATTACTCACCTCTCACACTTGTCACAATATCTTAAGTGCTCATTGCTTTTTGTTGTTAAAATTTTTATTTTTGAGTAATCATGAATATATACAATGAGAAAGTTATACATGCTCTGCATTTCCCCTTCCAATGCCACAACAGACCTGATGAATAAGAAATAATAGAAAATTGAAGTGTAGAGTAGTGTCATGCAGAGTGTTCTGCAATCCTGACTCTCAGAAAAAGATCAGAATAGTGTATGTGTGTGTATGTCTCGATGTGTTTTGGATGAGTGTATGTGTTTTGTGTGTGTGTGAACCAGGAAAAAGAGTAAATGGCAAGCAACTGGGCAGGAAAAAGTCATTCTTTGCTGTTACCTATCAAGAGAAGGCTGAACCCGTATAGTCTCAGCTCAAGCACTTTGTGTGTTTGGTTGGTTGAGGCAGGAAGTGATTTCCTGTCTTATCACAAGTGGATCCAGGTTCTGGCTGGGTAGTGGTGGTGTGCCCTTCTAATCTCAACACTAAGGAGGCAGAGGCAGGCAGATCTCTGCTTTGGAGGCCAGCCTGGCTTACAGAGCAAGTTCCAGGTAAATTAGGACTACATGGAGAACTGTCTTGAACAACCTTCACGTGCGCAAAAAAAAAAAAAGTTTCTTAATTTATTCGAAGGAACACACTTCATTATTATAATTTCTATGAGAGAAAAATTGACCCAGGTTGAGGTTTTACTATGCCTCAGAAGGGATCTTCAGTATGATTCATGCAGGGAGAGCCTTCAAGTTTGATGCCATTACATTCTATATAAGGCACTGTCTTAATGTTTTCTCTTATAGATTCTTGTAGATCTCTGCTTCTTTTCCCTATTCACTGATCAGTTTTAGTTTTATCTTTGTTATTCATCATTTCTGATCCATATTGCTCTGGATGACCAGTCACGTTTTCTCTGATTCACCGGGAACCTGAGAAAGCAGTGATAACAATTTTATGTTTGTTGGCCACTGCTAGAACTGAGCTGAAACAAATATCAAGAAAATCCTTCTCCCTCCACTCCACTTTATCAGATCCCGAGATGTGATGATGCCAACTCTACCAGTCTTGCCTAATGAAACTTGATTGTTTATTGTCTAGGAATTTGTGAGTTGTTAAACATAGCCATTATTAGAAGCAAAATAATAGGAAGATAGAGTAAACAAAAGGTATAAATTAATATTTTTTGAAATGAATTTTTATTGGATATTTTATGTATTTACATTTCAAATGTTATTCCCTTTCCTGGTTTTCCATCCGGAACCCCCTTCTCCCTCCTTCCCCTGCTTCTATGAGGGTGCTCCCCTTCCCACCCAACCACACCCAGCTCACTGCCTTGGTATTCCCTTACACTGGGGAATCGAGTCTTTTGAGGACCAAGGGCCTCTCCTCCTATTGATGAAAGACAATGCCATCCTCTGCTCCTATATGTTGGAACCATGGGGCCCTCCATATGTACTCTTTTGTTGGTGGTTTAGTCCCTTGGGAGTTCTGGGGAATCTGGTTGGTTGATATTGTTGTTCTTCCTATGGAGTTGCAAACCCCTTCAACTCCTTCAGTTCTTTCTCTAACTCCACCATGGGAGAAAATTAATGTTTAAAACAATTACTAATATAAAATAAATATATATTAATAATAAATATAAAACATAAAGAGTAATGCTCAAAATATGCCAGATGTTACTTCATGTTCACCTCAGTCCCCAAGGTTGCATAGATCTAGCTGTTATATATAAATGGTTGGATACACTCTAGGACACACTCACATCACATATCCATTCTATCTAATGGTAGTGTGCTCAATTTCCAACTTCACATTCAGTGCTGTTAGATTGGTAACTTGAAGTTGGCCATTGTGGGTACATTTATACTATATCTCATATTGCCAGCTTAAATTTTGTCATAGAGTACATATAGGGTTATGGTCAAATCAAATCATTCCATTAGCCTGTCTTTTGCCTAACCCTTGTCTCTGTAAGTATCTGTAGTATCACTTGAACTTGGTATAAATTTCATCTATTTGGCACTGAAAATATAGCCTTAAAGATCATTGTCAGTGTGTGCACACTTGAAACTGGAGATATCAAGAAAACAAAGCCCTCTAAATCAACATGAGCAGAAATTATACGAATTCAGACAAACCAAAGCCTCATGCACAGGACCTACCCAGGTCCACACCAGGTCCTCTGTGTATGTATTATGAACTCCAGCTTTGTATTTTTATGGTACTCCTGTGTGTGCAAATGAATGAATCTCTTATGCCTTCTCTTGGGCACTTTTCATTCTGTTGGTTTGTTCTTCCAAACTTCAGTGTGATAGCTTGTATTTTATCTTATTATAGTTAATATTATTTTTTTTAGAAGCATGTTCTTTTCTAATGCAAAGCAGCAAGGGAGTGCAACTGGTTGGGAAGAAAACGGATGAGGAACTGGGAGCAGAGGAAGGGGAAACTGTCATCAGGATGTATTTTCTGAGAAAAGAATCCATTTTCAATAGAAGCGAAATTTAAATTAAAAATAATACAGTGATTTTGGAACACAAAAAAGAAGATAAAGTACTTAAAGGGAATAGTTAATAGTAGAAGCATTTTACTGGCAATTAATATTGGTATGTGTGTCCTACCACACAATACATTTTGATTATATTTTTCCCTAACTTTTCCCAGATCCTTTTCACTTCTTTACCCCCACCCTCCAACCTCCTACTATTCTTAATTTTTACACTCCCCTTTCCTCTTGCTTTTCTCCAAAAGCAAAATAAAATGTCAAAAATAACAAACTAAAGACCAATAAGATTAAAAAAACCCACCAAAACAAACCAAAAAGAAACAAACGGAACTCCTTCCCCTCAACACACACACACACACACACACACACACACACACACACA
>JADRCC010240742.1:0-12815 GCA_019843855.1 Hylomyscus alleni | reverse complement strand
TAGATACATACATACATACATACATACATACATACATACATACACACATACATACATACATAGCCCTCCCTCCTAACACTTTCCAGCTTCCTTATTAGAGATGAGATATAAGACCTTAGGGTATACTGGGAAAGTGCTCTACCCCAGCACTTCATGTCTTCCTCTTTGATTGAAGTGTTTGTGGAGACCAAATCTTGTCAGAGCTACTAGAGATGATTTTTTGCTATCTCTTTCATCAGCATCATTATTACTCAATGATAAATGTAACACCAAGAATTTAGTAATTTTTGTTACCATGTATAAATAAAGCTTTGACTCTGTCATATGTTGTACTAGGTATGTAGTCTCATGTAATTTTTAATGAGATAGAAGTATCATATCACAGTTTACCATTTAAAGGCATTCAGTTCAATGGGGTTTAGTATGTTCACAAGACTATACAGCTGTCATAACCCACTAATTCAAGGATACAACATCAGCTTATCTCATTTTAAATTCCATAGCAGGCTTTAAGTGCAGTTACTTATTTAAAACTCCATTTTGCAGAGGTTTCAACTATTATTTACAGAGTTTAAATAGCTTGGCAGATTCCAACAGCATAAAGGTGATGGAGATGAGCATCAAAGACAGATTTCTGGTCCCTAAACTCATGAAACCCCCTTTTGAAAACTTTCTTTGGCTGGGTGGTGGTGGCACACGCCATTAATCCCAGCACTTGGGAGGCAGAGGCAGGCGGATTTCTGAGTTAGAGGCCAGCCTGGTCTACAGAGTGGGTTCCAGGACAGCTAAGGCTACACAGAGAAACCCTGTCTCGAAAAAAGAAAAAGAAAAAGAAAACTTTCTTTGTCTCACATTTGTGCTATGGAGCATTCTTATTCTTGTTAATAATGATACAAAAGGGGAGACATTTTTTGTGTCTGTGTTGACTTCTTGGCCTCTTTTTCTTTGTCCCTGAAGTTGTAATAGTAGTAGTAGTTCCTCAAAACCATACATATCTAGCCCAAATCACTTCCTATAACACATAGATGCCCTGACAAAAATAAATCTCTCTGAGATGGTGATATGAATTTGCATAGATTGTCTTAGAGTGCCAGGGAAATGTTAGTGATCCCCTCAAAAACCAGACAGGAGCCAATCTGATGCAACTCACAGCAGGGTCTTTATTCTATTAGGGCTAACTCAGTCCTGCACAGTGCACTGCTGTCACACAGGATGGTTTTGGTGATGAGGGAGAGCCCTGAATATCTATAGGGGCAAGGCTTTATAGTAAGCAGCAAGTTGGGGGTAAGTGTGCCAGCATCTAATTAGAAAGCTACTGTGGTCTTTGGTTAGTGCTGGGAATCATATCATAAACTTATTTTTCTGCTCTCCTCTGCATTTTGTGGTCATTAGGCAGGGGGTGGACTTGTAACTTGGGTGTGCAGGTTTGTTGAGGGAATAACCTGGAAACTCTAGTCTTGTTGAGGGTGTAACCTAGAGACACTGGTCTTGTTGGGGACTAGCCTAGAGACTGGAGCTAGGCTTGGGTTTTATTGGGGGACAACATGGAAATTAATGCTAGAGCCTGTTAGTTTACATGAGTTCAAACTGAGGTCAGTTTCTCCCAAATGAAGTCTGAACTTAAAAGATTTGGCCTCAATCTTAAAGGTATAGTTTTGTTAGTTTGTTTTGGATTTTTGAGACAGTGTCTCAGTTTGTAACCTAGGCTGCCCTTCAAGCAAGGCAAGCTTCCTTCTTCAGCATGGTAAGTGCTAGAGTTATAGCAATGAGCCACCACAGGACAAAAAGAGGTATAGAAGACTTCAATTTGATAGATCTTCCAAGGCTTACTTTCAGTTCCCAGTATATATCATCATTCAGTACAGTAATAAGAATAGAATTACATTGTGTGTGTATGTGTGTGTGATGTTTTATTTAACAAATACAGGCAAGATATTGTAGCATGTAATCACTGGAAGAATCCTTATTAGAGATAATTATATATATTTTGTGTTCTTTCTGTTTTTGCAGTTGTTTTTGTTGTTGTTGTTATTTTTTTTGTTTTGTTTTTCTTTTTGGTTTTTCGAAACGGGGTTTCTCTGTGTAGCCCTGGCTGTCCTGGAGCTCACTCTATAGACCAGGCTGGCCTCGAACTCAAAAATCTGCCTGCCTCTGCCTCCCAAGTGCTAGGATTAAAGGTGTGCGCCACCACTGCCCGGCCTGCAGTCTTTTTTTTTTTTTTAAAGATTTATTTATTTGTTTGGACACCCCAGAAGAGGGCATCAGATTCCATTAGAGATGGTTGTGAGCCACCATGTGGTTGCTGGGAATTGAACTCAGGACCTCTGAAAGAGCAGTCAGTGCTCTTATCCACTGAGCCATCTCTCAAGCCCTGTCTTTGCAGTCTTGTGTACGTCACACAGCCACTTTTATTTTAGTTTATTTTTATTTATTTTAGAAATTATTCCGTTTATTTTTATATTATAATATAATTATAACATTGCCCTTTTCCTTTCCTCCTTCCAAGTGCTCCCATATATGCCTCCTTGATTTCTTTAAAATTTATGGCCTCCTTTTAATTGTTATATGCATGTAGAAATACAACCTGCTCAGTCTATACAATATTACTTGTGTATTTTTTTTCAGGGCTTGACCATTTGGAATTAGATAACTAGTTGGCATGCTGTTCCCTAAGGAAGCGCATTTTACTTCCAGCCTTTCTTAGTTGCCTATAGTTCTTTGTATAGAATTAAGGGCACCTAGACTTTTGCCCCTATCCAAATGTCTATTGTTGTCCTTATGTAGCTTATATTTAGGCAGTCATGTTGGTGAGACTTTATGGATGTTGCTTCTTACAATACTAGGAAGTACAATCTCACAACTAACTTCCTGTTCCTCTGGCCCTTGCAATCTTCCCCCTGCCCCTTTTGCAATGATCTCCGAACTATAGGTGTAAAAGTAACTTTGAAGATCCATCGGGACTGTTCTGCAACTCTGTGTTCTGACTGGTTTTGGTTTCATGTAGTGATCTCCATCCGTAAGAGATGATTTCTGAACATGCGGTGAGGAATACTTTTATCTGTGAGTATAAGCACATGTATTTAGAATATAATTAGGGATTATTCTGGTTTAATAAAGTGGTGATTGGAAGTTCTCCTCCAAAATCCATGACTTCAGTTGCCCTGAGTAGTTGGCTAGGTTTCTAGTACCAAGAATGTTCAATAGGTCTTAAGTTCAATTATAAAGCTGTTGGTGTTGGTTAGCATCGAAGTATAGGTGCCACTACTACATTCTTAAGGTCATTATGCCATGCTAGCCATTGTTGTGGTTCGTAAACATCATAGCTCAAGTGGACTTTTGGTTGTGCCTTTCTTTTAGAAGCTTGTACCGTGCCTTCTGTACTCTGAAAGCTGGTTTTCAGGGAAAAGGGGCCCAAAGACTCATGAGTTAGAACTGATCTGAATGTCTCCAGAAATATGGACTTACCTTCCACTTCTGGAAGGGCAGCTAAAGGCAATGTTTTAGGAGTCTCATGGACAACTCTGACCAGCAGCTCAAAATAAGGCTGGGGTATATTTGTTACATGATCTTTGTCTCTTAGAGGGAGCATTGTCAGCCCAGGTGGGAATTTTTCATTTAAACTATATATGTATAATTATATTCAGACTTATGTATATTATAGTGATTTTCTTGGTAGATAATTTGAGTTTAAATTTTAAATTCTGGTCTGGTTACCCCATAATAATTATATAATTATATAACCTTGGTCATTTACAAACAATAAGCCTCAGTTTCCTCACATGAAAAATAAAGACCACAACAGCATATATATCACAGGATTACAGCAATGTCTAAATTGAATGTACATGTTAAACATCTCTCAAAAGATATTTAAAAAATAATAACATCAGAGAATGGATAAAGAGGGGCATAATAGAGAACTGATCATGTTACATGGCCTGGGCTCTCCCTGAGCTGTCTAAGATATATATATACATATATGTGTGTGTGTGTGTGTGTGTGTGTATACCTACATATATGTATATATATGTATATATATATACACACATATATATATGTGTGTATATATGTATATATATATATATATATACATAACTATATATTAAGCTAGGAAGTACCTGCCATGTAGTATACCAATCAAGTTAAATTGTTCTACAAATTCTTGCCAATTTAATCATCTAAAAGCATAAAGATCATTTTTGGCATTAAACCCCCTTTGAGAAAAGCAATCATGTCATTTTTCCATCTTTAAGAATTAGCAGTGGTCCTCAGTTATCATCAAATAGCAGAATTCTACTTGGCCTGGAGTACTGGAGTATACATAACACGTGTAGGAGTGGCACAATGTCAGGTAGGGTATGACCTGCCTAACTAGACCACATCATTCGGCCAGAGAAATGTGGTTTAGTAGGAGCCAGAGGCCCAAATTTAGTTGAGATAATAATCTGTGCACTACTGAGATTTAAGAGACTTGGAATAAGATCTCAGATAGGACATAAGACAGATTATCCCTTTAACATTTACATGGGTGCAGTTAGCAGTCAGGAGAGCTGTTATTGTACATGCTAAGAGCAAATAAACTCAAATTTGACTACTAATAGAAGCTGTCTTGAAGTGCTTACTACAATTAGTAAGGACTTGACTACAAATTCCTTCATCTACTCAGTATTTAGTTTGTTCATTAATTTAGTACTACATCTTTTCCATTAAAAAAAAAGAGAGAGAAAGAGAAAAGAAAGAAAACTTCCGGGCAGCAGTGGTGCACGCCTTTAATCCCAGCACTTGGGGGGCAGAAGCTGGCAGATTTCTAAGTTCACAGCCAGCCTGCTCTACAGAGTGAGTTCCAGAACAGCCAGGGCTACACAGAGAAACCCTGTCTCAAAACCAGAAAAAAAAAAAAACCCAAACAAACAAACAAAAAAAGGAATCTAAGGATCTATACCAATATCAGAACATTGTAAAGCTAGAC
This sequence comes from Hylomyscus alleni, assembly GCA_019843855.1. Classification (NCBI taxonomy): domain Eukaryota; kingdom Metazoa; phylum Chordata; class Mammalia; order Rodentia; family Muridae; genus Hylomyscus; species Hylomyscus alleni. The sequence continues at coordinate 7,846 of JADRCC010240742.1, read as the reverse complement.
TTTAATCCCTGATCTGTCTGGTTTAAACATGTTCTCTCAACCATCATAATACCTCCCCAAACACAATGCTACTAGTAACTAAAGAGCACTCACTTGGCCACTGGGACATAAGAATAAAATTCTCTCAGCAATGAAACTGACTTATAGTGAATGTCTTGCTTGTTGTCTACTGTGTGATGGCAGCAATGAGCCAAGTACATAATGAGACTTTCAGGGCAAGCCTAAGGAAATTCTTGGAGTAGCATTGAAACAGACTACTTCAGTGATTTGACTCAAGATTTGATTCTTCTGTTCACTTTGGCCTATAGAGTCACTCTGATAATTTTCTCTTGATGACCTACCCCAGTTTAAGTTTTCAGTGGTCCCAAACAGCATAATGGTTACTAACATCTTACCTTTACATTCCATATTTTCAATTCATCTATAAAAGATGATGTAACATGCTAGAGTAGGTGGCTCTTTCTTCCACTAAGAACTCCCGTTAAAACAAGTGACAGCAAGTCCTCTCAGAGATATCCCACTTTACAAGGATGGAGTTTGCCTTTTACAGTAATAGGACCAGCAAGAAATAAAGGAAGAGGATAGTATTAAATGGCAGGCTCTGTTGAAAACTGCCTGGGTCCCTTTGGAGGTTAGAGAAAGCTGAGGACCTTAGAATGTTTTCTGCTCTCTAGTGGTCAGTGGAAGGAAGAAAGAATGGTGGTGTAAACTTGCCCATTTTTATAGAAAATACAATGCTGGTCATAATATCCAAAGAAGATGGATGGCTTCTTTGAGAAGTCAGATACAAGGATATCTGTGTTTCTGACCAAAGGAGTGTACTATAGTTAGATTACATTTGAAGGCACTTTAAAGTTAATTTCTAAGAAGGCAAACAAATTTTGCTTTTTTGTTTTTTTTGTTTTGTTTTGAGACAGGGTTTCTCTGTGTAGTCCTGGCTGTCCTGGAAAAGACCAGGTTGGCCTCGAACTCAGAAATCTGCCTGCCTCTGCCTCCCAAGTGCTGGGACTAAAGGAGTGTGCCACCACTGCCTAGGTAACCAATTGTTAATGAAATATTTACTCAATGTTTATTTCTGTGTTCATTGTGTGTGGGGGCATCTTAGATACATATTATAAAGACAATACAGCAATGGTCTCTTTTATAATCATTAGTAGTATCTTAATGTTCACCACACAGTGTTTTAGATATGAAATTCAGGGTTGCAGTGCTTGCTACTCTTACAGAGGACCAGCCTGGTACTCAGCATTTATGTTGGGTTGCTCACTACTACTCGTTACTTCAGGTGCAGGGACTCAGATACTTTCCTTTGACCTCTGCAGGCATCTGCACATATGAGCAGTCTTGTGAATGCAGAAGAAAGAGAGAGAGAAAGAGAGAGAGAGACAGAGACAGACAGAGAGAGATACAGAGAGAGACAGAGACACACAGAGAGAGACAGAGACACACAGAGAGAGACAGAGAGAGACACACAGAAAGAGAGACAGAGACACAGATAGAAAAGAGTACAAGAATTTCCTAAAAACGACTCCAATGGTACAAGAAGCAACCCCAAGATTGACAGGATTACATTAATTTAAGAAGCTTGTATATAGCAAAGGAGACAGTAACTACTGAAGAGAACACCTACAGAATTAGAAAACATTCTTATAAATTGGACTGGGGTTTAGTATCCAGAATATATCAAGAACTGCAAAAATTAAACATGCAGTGAAAAAAGTCCAATCAATAAATGGACAAAAGAACTAAATAGACATTTTTCAAAAGGATTATAACTAATTTTATATTTGCTGAGCGCACTACACAGCCTACAAGAAGCTCAACAAATTGGAGAGAATCCTATCCAAATGTATCAGTTACTATGAACTCTTGCAGGCAGCTCAGCTGACTTTTGCTTATTCCAGGCAACTAGTTTGTTCTCTGAATCTTCTTTGCAGTCTGGTTTGTGTGAAAGTGATTCTCAACAGTTTTTTCTGTTCACTCTTGGGAGGGAAGGACCTAATGAATCTGGTCAGTTTCAAGAACTTCCTGAAGCTTATTGTGAGTTGTTTACTTCTGTCTTAAAGAGCTTCCCTGCAGGATGGAATGTTTCAGTGTCAGAGGTAACTGTTATACAACAGAGCTAAGGCATGGATGAAGTGCTCATAGCCATAAGAATGAGAGAAATAAAGTAGTGAGTTAGGATATACATTTGAAGCCTCTTAAACTTAAGGCAATTACAATCTCCCTCCCCCCCTCTCTCTCTCACACACACACATCATCATCACCATCACAGTCATCATCATCTTCATCATCATCATCATCATCCCCAGGAAATACAACATTTACACAATACAAAGAAATTCTGCATTCCAATTTCAACTTTGCCTAGTGTTTCCAATGATATTCTAGTAGCTGTGTGTTTTATTTGTTTGTTGGTTTTTATAAGGTTGAATCCAATAAAATACTGGGCAATGCATTTAGTTTGTCAGTTTCTTTGATTTCTATTAATGTAGAAGGTTCTCAGATTCTACATTTTTTTCATTTTGTCTTTCATAGGACAGAGATTTCTATGAATCCTGGCCAGTATTTTGCAGATGTGTCTCAATTGGATTTGTATGATTAGTCCTCATGAATACATTGTGATTAAAAAAAATTACCACAGTGTTTTGCTCTCATTGGGAGGAATAGAATGTCATTTTTTCCTACTGGTGGTGATGTTAGTCATTCATTAGGATTGTGTCCAACATTATTTCTCTATTGCATTGATATCAGTAAAGCTTTTAATCTGTGTGAATATATCCCGTTCAGGAGCAGCCTCTTTAGGCTAAAAGTATAAATTACTTGGTTCACTGCAGAACCATGAGTTGAAAAGGCATTATCCCTAATTAAAAGAAAAAAATAGAACAGATTTATTTTAATCAAATAAGCTGGCATTAAGCTTCTTAGCCAAATTCATGAGCTATTCACATGACAGAAGACTTTATCTATTTAAGGTCCCTTATCCAAATTGTAAAATGTTTGTGGGTGATACTGTTTCATTCCTTTTGGATGGCTCTTGCCTTCGCCTAAGTTCCCTTACACATGTGGTTTGATCAGTATACGTGCCTATATTGTTAGATCTGAGCCTAGTGCCTAAGCTACAGTAGAAGCTCAAAATCTGTGGGGCACATTTTTACCCAATTACAAATACTGTCATTATGAATGAGAATCTAATCACACTAAGTGGAAAGTATACTTGACTTTGTCAGCTGGCACCAGCTGGAATAAATTTGGCTGCTTTTGGACCTTGCTTCTCATGGGAAATGACAGAGCTTTCAGTTTTCATCCAGATCTTTGACCTTCTTCTTCAGGTGTTAGTCAAATGTCTAGTTGTCCTGAAAAAAGATAGCTTCTTTATGTGAAAATTAGAAGCTGTTCTAAGTAAGCCAAGGATCAGCCCTTTGCTTGTTAAGATTCAGTTTGACCAGAAGTGACAGAAAACCCTAAATAACAATGGGTTAAATAATAGAGTCATTTATTCCTCTCTGATGTAACATTTCTCACTTCTGGCCAAGATAAGATAACAAGAACCAGATTTACTCTCCTGCCGGAAACAAGGCAAAAACCAGACCAAATGAAAACAATAGCCCTCAGACATTGGAAATGAAGCAACAACAACAAAATACTAGTGACCCCTGCAGGACAGGAAACACTGAAGGCAAGCCCTATATGTTTTTAAAATTTAATTCCTGGAGGGCTTCCAGGCAAGGATACCAAAGCAGAGCTTTATGGGTGAGGAGATGATCTATGCTCAAAGTCCAGGAGGGACACAGCAACAAGAATTTACACAGCAAAGTCCTGAAGACAACAGGACTATGTGAACGAACTGAGGACCAATGGCAAGTCTCCATTGATTCTTTAGCTGAGTACTGATCAACATGTGTTTGTATAGAATCTAACCTAGACCAAGGGGGAAAATCATCAGAAAGGAACAGGAATAATAATCACAATCCTTAGATACAACATAAGGCTGAAAATAGTGCATCAGTACCTAACGAGTGTGAAAAGCCTCCTTTTGCCCAGAGCATCAGATAGAGTACCCTAAAGAGCTTGCCAAAATAGTCTTTGATTCAAGGATACACAAGAGCTGGCTAATAAACAGGCTTGGAGTGACTCCCTTTACAAGGATATTTATAGAAATACAAACTGTCCAGCAACAATCAAGATAAAATTCACATCTGGCATCCAATTGAAAGTCATCAGGCATTTGAATAAGCTAGAAAATACTGATCACTAATGAGAAAAGGCATTCATTCAAAACTTTCCTAGAGCCAGGCAGTGGTGGCACACGCCTTTAATCCCAGCACTTGGGAGGCAGAGGCAGGTGGATTTCTGAGTTCAAGGCCAGCCTAGTCGACAAAGTGAGGTCCAGGACAGCCAGGGCTATAGAGAGAAACCCTGTCTCGAAAAAACAAACAAGCAACAAACAAAACTTTCCTAGAAGTAACAGATGACAGAATCAGTAGACAAATTTTTTAACAGTTAATGTAACTTTTTGCATACATTTAAGCTCCTAGAGGAAAAACTGAACAAGTTAAGATATTTAAAAGATCTACATAGAACTCAGAAAGATAAAGAATGCGGTGTTGAAATGTTTTTTAAGTCTACCTAGACAGTTAAATGTTTGAATGACAGCTCCACTGACTCTTTCTATTGCCTTACACCTCCATTTATGATCTTCACTTGAGTCCAAAGTTGTTGCTCTAGCTTAAACTAACAAAACTTCATTGCCACAGAGCAAGAGACTGGAAGAAAATGAGAATGCCCCTCCATTTAAAGACACTCATAAATTTTATGGTTTAGAAGTTTGCTTACTATGATTGCAATAAAACACTGAGTAAAAACCAGCTTGGGGAGGAAAGGGTGTCATAATACAATTTTCAGGTTATGCTCTATCGTGGAAGGAATTCTGGTCAGAAACTCATGGCAGAAATCGAATTGGAGGCTATATAGGAATGGTAATTAATTGCTTCTTACAAATGGCTTCCTCAACTTGCCTTCATAAATCATCCAGAACCATGGGCCAAATGGTACTACCACACACCATAAAGTGGACCTTCTCACATCAATCATCAATCAAAAAAAAATGACCCCACAGATTTACCTCCACATGCTCTTATGGAAGCATTATCGTAAATGATGTTCCTTCTCAAATAGCTCTACCTTGTGTCGAGCTGACCAAGAACTAATTCACATGGCATCAGCTTTTGCTTGCATTACATAAGCCAAAACTTTAGTACCACTATCCCATTCTGAAAGTGAAGGGAAAAAAATACAGGCTTGCATTGCCCTTACTTCAAGAACAAGACCATTCCCAGCAACAAGAGTGTTGATAGTCTAGAAAATGTTGACATCACTCAAGGGCAACATGCAATTATTTTTAAGAGCCCCTAAACTCTCTGAAGAGATTGTAGTCATATGAAGGTAGAACTTAGTCTCCTTAGAAAAAGAAGAGACTAGGTTAACAAATAGTGGAGAAAATAGAAAGGAGTTGACAACTGTTCATACTCTCTTAAGTTACATACAAAACATTGTCAGGGGTGTTACAATGAGATTCTGTTACAAGATGAGGCCTTTTTATACTCAATTCCTCATCAATACCATTTTTTCACAGCAGAAATTGTAGAAATCTAAATGTCTTTTTTTGAAATATACATCTTCGGGGCTTGGATGAATACAGACGCTGCTTGTTAAATATCTTAAGTCCAAAAAGATGAGTGAATCCTTGAAATACACGATATTAAACTTGTTTCAAATTCAGCTGCTTTGATTCAGCAAGCCCCTAAAGTTAAGAAAAGGGATATTGGAACATTTTAGGACAGTATCTGTTTCTGAAAAGGGAACCATGGAGCTGGGTCATGAAGATCTAAGTTATCCAGCTACATAAAGAAGACAGTGGATTATTAGGCCAATCTGTGATATTTTAATGATGCAATAAAAAAACTCCTATTGCTTTGGGATACATTCTTAATCTCTGTAAAATGGTTGGCAAATAAAGCAAATCAACTCAAAGAAAACATAAAAGGGACCATTCACACATCTCATGGCATAAAGCTGTTAATCCCTTGGGCACACATGGCAGAAGGAAAGAACTGACTCCCTCAAGTTGCAATAGTCTAACCTCTGTATGCCCACCATGGTAGTTGTACATTGCCCCTAAATACACACACACACACACACACACACACACACACACACACATATATATATATATATATATATACACACATACATACATATGTGGACATGCATACATACATACATGTATACATATATACATACTTATTTTTAAAGAATTGGTCTTAGTTCTAGGGGGCTACTGTTCCCAGCTAAAATACCAGAGTTCTATCAGTTAGCAAAGAATGAAAGAATAATAATGTAGGGAAAACAAGCCATCACTTGTCCAGTTGAAAGCCTTGTTCTAGAGAGGTCCTTGTTCAGGTATGAATAACATTATGACCCCTGTCTTTAAAATAACCTTAATGAGACTCCCCCTAGGTATTTTTGATATCTATAAACTTTAAATCTGTTTAATTTGTTTTCAAGAACTTTTTATTCCAGGTCCCATACCTCTGCATATTTTGGAGGTTTATCTCAAACAAACTGCCAGAGTTGTTCCATTTTCAAGTCAGTGGCACCAAGCTAGAAGTGAAACTTGCACTTTGTTTAACTTTTAACTATATTTATCATTTCCAAGACACCAAGGTCATTCAGTGTGTTTATACTTTAGTCCTGAAATGGCTCACTTTCTTCCCTAATAAAGTCACCATCACATACCTCTGAAGCCATCTTTGACAAGGCCCTTCATGTTGTATGCTGTTGAACTTCATTCCCTTCTTCCTGAAAGTAGTTAACTTCCCATAGGTACAACTTTTTCTCTGAATTGTGTAACACCTACACCTACAACCTTCTTCTGGTTGTCCTTATAACTGATCTGACAAATTGAATAACCTGGTTACTGCAATTCATTGGTCATTTAAACAGATTTCACTATTTTCCAAGGCCTTTATTGCTCTCATCAAGTCAAAGTAGGTACCATTCTCTCTCTGAGATGATAAATGGCCATATAGCTGGTTGGTGTTCTTCCTCAAGCGAGAAAGTATTACTGAAAAAAAATGCTGTACAAAACACACGTCATCGCTGGCTCACTAATGTTCCTGCAGAGCATTTTTCACTAGCTCTGTGTGATATCTTGAGAACACAAACCAAAAGCTCTGTAGGAAGTCAGGCCTGGGTGCTTTCCAGTTGCTAATGGCTTTGATTGCTTTACAACCTTCCATTCAGACACTGCAGTGTGACATTTTCACTTTCCCTCATAAAAGCTCTCTCCTCCTGTAATCATATTGCTTCTGTGTGATTAGCATCTGAACCATCATTATTCTTTAGGCCAAGTCACAGTGAATCTGCAACTTAACATGCATAAAGGTTTGGAATAGCAGACTAACATCTTAAAGAAGTGCTTTAGTGGAAGAAGTTAGGATGGAACTTTCAGTGCTGATTATAAACTCAGAGGAAGATGGTTTTCCTGCTGGTTATCCTATTCTAGATTCTGAGGACTAGCCTACTATAGACCTGTCCAAAAAGGTCACAGGAAATCTGCCTAGTAGACATATTACTTGCTTTGCTGTGCTATCTCTCAGTTGACTTCTTATTGAGTACCCAGAATCAACGGTCCTAGGTCACTTGGGAAAGTGGGGATTTTTGACTTAACAAAACACTGTGTCAAAAGAAAATTCCAATTTCTTTTTGGGAAGACAGTGGCATTGGGTAAAAGAAAAGATAGGAGTAGAGAGCTGATTTGAACCAAAAATACGTTATGAGACTA
>JADRCC010240726.1:0-19772 GCA_019843855.1 Hylomyscus alleni | reverse complement strand
TTTTTTAATCTATGTCTCGAAGAGAAATTTGTGTGTTATTCTTTTTCCTTCTGTTTCTATTTTGTGGAATAATGTGAGGAGTATTAGCTCTTCATTGAAAATCTGGTAGAATTCAGAGAGTAAAAAATCTGGTCCTAGACTTTTGTTGTTGTTGTAGACTTTCAATGACTGCTTCTATGTCTTTTGAAATAATAGGCCTATTTAAATAGTTTATTTCATTTTGATTTATCTTTGATATTGATATCTATCAAGAAAATTATCAATTTCTTTTAGTTTGTTTGTATAAGGTTTTGATTATTTTGTAATTTTTCTAAAAACAGTCAACTATTAATCCATTGATTCATTGTATTGTTCTCTTTGTTTCTGTTTTTAACAGTTTATTATATATATGTGGATATATATGTATATGTATTATATATATATATGTATATGTACATATATGTATTATATACATATGTATATATATAAACTGTTTTAATAGTTTATTTATTATATATATAAATTACTTTATTTGTTTACATTTCAAATGTTTTCCTACTTCCTGTTCTCCTCTCCATGAACCCCCTCCTCTTTGCCTCTAAGAGGGTGCTCCTCCACCTATCTACCCACTCCCACCTCACACCTCTAGCATCCTTCTTCTCTGGGGCATCAAGCCTCCACATGACTAAGTGCTTCACCTCCCACTGATACAAAACTAGGCAGTCCTCTGTCACATATGTAGCAGAAGCTATAGACCAGTCCATGTATATTCTTTGGCTGGTGGTTTAGTACCTTGAATCTTCTGAAAGGTCTGGTTAATTGATACTGTTGCTTTTCCTAAGGGGGTTGCAATTCCTTTCAGCTCCTTCAGTCCTTTGCCTAACTCTTCCATTGATATCTCTGGGCTCAGTCCAGTGTTTAACTGCTAGTATCTGCCTCTATCTTAGCCAGGTGCTGGCAGAACCTCTCAAAGGATAGCCATACCAGGTTCCTTTCTGTAAGCACATCTTGGCATTAGCAATAGTGTCAGGGTTTCTTGGGTGTGGATGGGATGGATCACATGGTGAGCAGTATCTGGATGGTCTTTCTTTGAGCCATTTTTGTCCCTGCATTTCCTTTAGAAAGGGACAAGTCTGAGTTATTTTTTTTGGATAGGTAGGTGAACCTATCCTTCCACTGAGGACGATGCCTATCTTTCGGAGGTAGTCTCTTCAGGTTCTATCTCACTGCTATTGGTTATTTTGGGTAATGTCATCTCCTTTGGGTCCAGGGAACCTCTCACATCCCTGGCATCTGGGTGTTTTATTGATTTTACCTCTCAGTTTGAACAGTTTCTACTATCTACACCTCTTTGTGTGATTATTTCATTTTGTGGGAGAGTCCATTGGGCAACCTAGCTGAGTTTCTCCCAGCTTGTGGTATAACTGGTAGAGGAGGGAGTCTTCACTCCTGTTGGGCACTGGGATAAGGCAATGAGAAGAGTCAGGTACTGGATTTATGGCTGCAGAATAGGTGTCTGTTAAAACACATTCTTCTTATACTTACTTACTAACTCAAAAATAATTCTTTGTGTTGTCTATAGAAAATGCATTTAAAATCTTTTTTTTACCCCAAATGAGATTTAATTTTTAATGTGTGAAAGTATTTATATGAAATACATGTAAACATTTACCTATATTCTTGCAAATCTGTACACATATTTACAAACATGTACATGTATGTGTGTGTATGGCTGTGTTTGTGTGTGTTTGTTTGTTTGTACATAGACTTCATACCAACTAGTGTTAACACTGAGACACTATCCACTGTAGTATGTAAGATTCTCAGTTCCTATTTTCTGAGTGAATAAATTATAAAACATGAATTCATCAATCTCTAATCACTTTGTATTTTTCTTTACAATTTGCAAAGACTAGAAGAAAAAGCATTATCATAGCAGTCTTCACAATTTGTTTTCAAATCTTGATAGATTGTATACAGATTACTCATACATAGATGTATAAATCTTATTACTAAGCCCTACACAAGCTAGTGTTATTAGGTAACTAGTCTTGTGTGTCTTAAGCCTGTGGAAGGGAAGCTTGACTGTGGAGCCTAGTCCCACTTCCTGTGCATCTCCATTTCTTTCTTACTCACATATGATTAAGGAGCATCATACTTTTGTTCCTCTAGCCCCAAAGATTTTGCACTACAATAATATACCTTAAAAAATTAAGCCAAATAGTCTAGTTCCTAAAGTAGTTAAGTTCTTGGTCATAGCAATAATAAAAATAATTAATGCAATATCTATAAAACTACCATAGAAATGAAGTCATTGCTGAGAATCAATGTGAATATCTTTAAGCCAAGACTTTAGGCAAAAGTCAACAGCATTTCTAAACAAGCAAGTCAACCAGAAAGGAAAATGTCTACTAGGAAATCACTGCAGGTACTAAATGAGATATAAAATGTTCTAAGAGAAGGATATTGCTAAAAAATCTTAAGAACAGAAAATAAATTGTAGGACATGTAGAATGTGTGGTTTACATGACTGTTGTAAAATAGGTGACATAGCCTAACTTTATGAAACAAAACACTTTGTTTACCCCATGATAATAGAAATTTAAAGTACAAATACTGAAGTACAGTGTGTGGTAATGCCCCTGTAGTGAATGTTAGAGAGTGCCAGAACGAAAGCATCCTATGTCAAAATAGGAATCAGAAAAGCTTCTTTCAAATGTTGCCTCAATAGGAATTTTTGAGTATGGATCCCCTTGTGTATGAGAGAGACTTTGTTTGAAAGAAAGACATTCCTTCACTCACCTTCAAAAAGGAACCTACAAGTAACAAATGAAACAAAGTCTAGTTTAGTGAACCTGTATATTTTTTAGGGTTAGTTACAGAAGGCATTACTTATGGAAGTAGAGATGACTCAACAATAGGTGCTTCACAGAAAGACTAACCTCAGCACAAGTTATGACTCTCAAAAGCTGGGGATACCACCTGTACATGAGAGCTAAGGCTGTCCCACAGCCCTCCATAACCAAGTCCCAAAGAAAGCTGCTCTCCCAGAAGCTAACTCCTAAGCCCATAGGTGAGATCACCACTTTCACTCCAATAACTTTCCAAAGAGGGACATGCCAGGCACCCACAGGACATAGAAACCACACATCAGCAGAAGACAGAATCATTCTTGTCTCTATCTGAGCTCTGACAGAAATTGTGCCCTGAGAGAGCTGTTCTATCTAGGAGTGCTGACTCACACATTATCACAGATTCATAGGCACACAGGAAAAAGAAGCTCCAATCAGAGAAAGCAAGACCAACTAGTACCAGAGCTATTCAGATGGTAAGAGGCAAGCACAAGAACAACTTTATGAAACAAAAAAAATTTGTTCACTCCATGCAACAGAAATCAAGGCTACTTGATATCATTAGAACCCAGTTCTCCCACCACAGCAAGTTGTGGATAAGCCAACACAACAAAAAAGCAAGATTCTGATTTAAAATCACATCTCATAATAATGATAGAGGACATTAAGAAGGACATATATAACACCCTTAAGTAAATACAGGGGAACACAGGTAAACAAATAGAAGCCTTAAAAGAGGAAAGATAAAACTCCCTTTTAAAAAATAACAGGAAAACACAACCAAGCAGGTAAAGGATTTGAAGAATACTGTTCAGGATCTAAAAATGGAAATAGAAACAATAAAGAAATCACAAAGGAATAATGCCCTGTAGATAGAAAACCTTGGAAAGAGATCAGGAGTCATAGATGCCAGCATCACCAACAGAATACAAGAGATAGAAGAAAGAATCTCAGCAGCAGAAGATACCAGAGAAAACATTGACACAATAGCAAAAGAAAATGCAAACTCCAAAAAATTCCTAACTCAAAACATCCAGAACAACCAGAACACAATAAAAAAAAAAAAGTAAAGAATACCAAACCTAAGTATAATCAGTATAGAAGAGACTGAAGATTCTTCTAGGGCCAGTAAATATCTTCAACAAAATCATAGAAGAAAACTTCCATAACTGAAAGAAAGAGATGCCCATGAACATACAAGAAGTCTACAGAACTCCAAATAAACTGGACAAGAAAAGAAATTTCTCTCATCACATAATAATCAAAGCACCAAATACCTTAAATAAAGAATATTACACCAGATCTTTCAACAGAGACTATGAAAACTAGAAGATTCTGGGCAGATGTCTTAGAGATCTTAAGAGAACACAAATGCCAGCCCAGGCTACCGTACACAGCAAAACTGAGTTAACATAGATGGAGAAACCAAGATATTCTATGACAAAAGAAGATAGCCAAGCAAACATAATTCCACTGTTAACAATAAAAATAACAGGAGGCAAAAATCACTATTTTTTAATATCTTTTAAAATCAATGGATTCAACTCCCCACTAAAAATATATATACTAAGAGACTGGGTATATAACAAGAAATCAGCATTTTGCTGTGTACAGGAAACACACCTCAGAGTCAAAGATAGACTTTACCTCAGATTTAAAGGATGGAAACAATTTTCTAATTAAATGGTCCCAAGAAACAAGCTGGAGTTGTCATTCTAATATTCAAAAAATAGACTGTCAACCTAAAGTTGTCAAAAAAGATTGGGAAAAACACTACATACTTATCAATGGAAAAATCCACATGATGAATGCTCAAATCTGAACATCTATGCCCCAAATGAAAGGGCACATAAGTTTGTAAAAGAAATGTTTCTAAAGCCCAAAGCACTCATTGAACCTCACATAGTAATAGTAGAAGATTTCAATACCCCACATTCACCAATGGACATATCTTGGAATCAACAGAAACTAAATATTGACAGAGTGTACATAAAAGAAACAATCTAATAAATGGGTATAACAGATATCTGTAGAACATTTCACCTTAAAATTAAACATTCTTCTCAGAACCTCACAGTACCTTCTTCAAAATTGAGCATATAAGCAGTCACAAAATAAGCCTCAACAGATACAAGAAGATTGAATGCATCCTATCAGATTATCATGGACTAACACTGGTCTTCAATAACAAGAAAAACAACAGAAATTCCACATACCACTGGAAGCTGAATAATGTCCTACTCAATGATAACCTGGTCAAGGAAGAAATAGAGAAAGAAATTAAAGACTTTTTAGAATTTAATGAAAATGGATGCACAACATAGCCAAATGTATGGGACACAATGAAAGCAGTGCTAAGAGGAAAACGTATACCTCTTAGTGCATCTAAAAAGAAATTGGAGAGCACATACACTAGTAGCACGACAGCAGACATGAAATCTCTAGAACAAAAAGAAGCAAATATACTCAAGTAGATGATAGAAAATAATCAATCTCAGGGTCAAAATCAACCAAGTAGAAACAAAAGAACTATATAAACAAAATCAGGAGCTGTTTTGTGTTGTTGTGTTTTGTTTGTTTGTTTGTTTGTTGGTTTTGTTTTGAGGAAACCAACAAAATAAGTAAACCAGTAGTCAGACTAACCAGAAGGCACAGAGACTGTATCCAAATAAACAAAATCACAAATGAAAAGAGAGACACATAGCAACAGAAACTGAGGAAAATGAAAAAAAAAAAAAAACATAAGATAATACTACAAAAGACTATAGGCAACAAAGCTGAAAAATGCAGATGAAATGGAAAACTTTCTAGACAGATACCAGGTACCAAAGTTAAATTGGTATCAGATAATCCACATAAACATCCTCATAACCCCCAAAGAAATAGAAGCAGTCATTGAAAGTCTCCCTGTCAAAGAAAGCCAAGGACCAGATATGTTTAATGCAGAATTCTATCAGCCCTTCAGGGAGCACCTAATACTAATACTCTTCAAGCTATTCTACAAAATAGAAACAGAAGGAACACTACCCAATTCATTCTATGAAGCCACAATTACACTTATACCTAAACTACACTAAAACTCAATAAATAAAGAGAACTTTAGACCCATTTCTCTTATGAATATTGTTGCAAAAATACTAAAAAAAACCACAATTCTCACAAACCGAATTCAAGAACACCTCAAAAGGAGCATTCATCATGATCAAGCGGGTTTCATCCCAGGGATGCAGGGATAGTTAAATGTATAGAAATCCATCAATGTAATTCACTATATAAACAAACTCAAAGAAAAAAAGCCAAGATCATCTCATTAGATGTTGAGAAGTCATTTGACAAAATTCAACACCCCTTCATGATAAAAAAAAAAAGTCTTGGAAAGATCAGTAAGTAAAGGCCCATACCTAAAGATAGTAAAAGCAATATACAGCAAACCAGAAGCCAACATCAAACTAAATGGAGAGAAATGTGAAAAAATCCCACTAAAATCAGGGACTAGACAAGGCTGCCCCCACTCTCCCTACCTAATAAATATAGTACTCAAAGTCCCAGATAGAGCAATTAGACATCAAAAAGTGGTCAAAGGGATACAAATTGGAAAGGAAGAAGTCAAAATATAACTATTTGTAGATGATATGATAGTAAACTTAAGTGACCCCCAAAATTACACCAGAGAACTCCTAAACCTGGTAAGCAACTTCAGCAAGTGGCTGGATCTAAAATTAACTGAAACAAATCAGTAGCCTTCCTCTACTGATAGGATAAACAGGCTGAGAAAGAAGTTAGGGAAATGACACCCTTCACAATAGTCACAAATAATATAAAACACATTGGTGTAACTCTACCCAAGCATGTGAAAGATCTATGTGACAAGAACTTCATGTCCCTGAAGAAAGAAATCAAAAATCTCAGAAGATATAAAGATCTCCCATGCTCATGAATTGGCAGGATTAATATAGTAAAAAAATCTGTCTTGCTGAAAGCAATATACAGATTCAATGCAATCCCCATAAAAACTCCCATGCAATTCTTCATAGAGTTACTAAGAGCAATTTGCAAATTAATTTGGAATAATAACAACAAAGAAAAATGCAGGTAAGGGAACTATTCTAAAAAAATAAAAAAAATTCTAGTGGTATCATCATCTCTAACTTCAAGCTGTATTACAGAGCAATAATGATTAAAAAAAATGCAGGCATAACATTGGTCCAGTGACAGGCTAGTAGATCAATGGAATAGAATTGAAGTGCCAGAAATGAACCCACATACCTGTTGTCACTTGATCTTAAACTATCCAGTTGGAAAAAAGACAGCATTTTCAACAGATGATGTTGATACTTGCAGTCAGCATGTAGAAGAATGAACATTGATTCATTCTTTTTTTCTTTTAAATGAATAAACAAAAACAACAAGAACAAACCTCTGTTGCCTCCCCCCTCCCCATGCCTGCCACCCCCACCCTCTCCCACTTATTGGCCCTGGCATTCTCCTACACGGGGGCACAGAACCTTCACAGGGCCAAGGGCCTCTCCTCCCATTGATGACCGATTTTGCAATCCTCTACTATACACATGCTGCCAGAACAATCAGTCCCACCATGTATAGTCCTTGGTTGGTGGTTGAGTCCCTGGGAGCTCTGAGGGCATTGGTCAGTCCATATTGTTGTTCATCCCAAGAGGCTGAAAACGCTTCAACTCCATTGGTTCTTTCTCTAATTCCTTCATTGGGGACCCTGTACTCAGTTCAATGGATGGCTGTGAGCCTCTACTTCTGTATTAGTCAGGTACTGTCAGAGCCTCTCCAGAGACAGCTATATTAGGCTGGAGTGCCCTTCCTTCAGTCTCTGCTCCATAGTTAATCTCTGCAATCCCTTGTATGGGTATTTTGTTCCTCCTTTTAAGAAGGAATGAAATGTCCACTTTTTGGTCTTCTTTTTTCTTGAGTTTCTTTTGGTTTGTGAATTGTACTTTGTGTATTCCAATCTTCTGGGCTAATTGTACAAAGTTGCCAAAGACTGGAATTGTTGGGGGACCCCATTTTTCGCAGGATGAGAGTTGTGGTCAGGTGGACAATAATTCAGCAGATGACAGACAGAGTTGACACAAGAGTGTGCTGAATCTGAATGTTTTTCTTAAAAATGGCATGAAGCTTTTGCAGTCATTGCAAAAGAGAAATGATAAATCTAGCAGCTCAGCAGTTAAGGTACATCTGAGGCCAACTGAAACACACTGGGTCTAAAGCAGCCACCTCTTCTGGATAAGCACTGCACCCTCTGGGCCCAAACACTCTGTGCCCTGGGAATTGCAGACTGCATGAATCTAAGTCCTAGTCCATCTAAGTTCTAGTTCTAGTCAGAGTGCCAACAACGTGCACAAAGTGAAAACCAGGCTTATATGGTATACAGAAAACAGGGCAAATGACAAAAGTTACATAGGCAGGTGACAGTCACATCAAGGTCAGTAAGATCACATAGGCAAGGGGTGGTTACATCAAAGTTGGTAAGATCAGGTATCCAAGTGTGAAGGGGAAGAACAGTGGTGCCCTCACCACTGGAACTATTTTGGTATTCCCATGCTAATTCTCTTGGTCTATGCTAGGCAAGCACCAGGAAGTTCCAATCTAGCAGTTCCTGCTAATGCCCTTAAGTGAGAGAAGCCCTTCATTTCTCTCTAGTATGTAAAACAGTTCTGTCTTCTGTGGGACTGCCCTAAGATTTCTAACTATGTGTCTGACCTCTGTTGTTAACTTGGAGGACAACCTGTCTGATAAAGCAGATTCCTTGAGAGAAATTTCAAGCTAAGGACAGCTTGGAATTAAATTAGGATATATTGGAAATTGTGCTGGCCAGGAGACAATGCCTAATCTTAAGTTTAGCCATTTACGAATCGTTTCTTGGGTTACCTTTTATGCCTTAATAAGAGGGCCTGTTGACGATTGGAAAGACTAATCTGGAACATGTCTGAGTTAGGAGATGCCAACAACTGTCTGAATACCCAGGAGGCACAAACTCCCTTTGAAGTCATAACGCCTCTTGTCCTTAATCAGGTTTTTACCTTTGATATTGCAGATTTTACTGGAGTAGATGAGTGGGTATGGCACAAAGTTTAAGTCCAAGTAGATCAAGGATCTTTACTTAAAACCAAGTGCCACGGCCCTCTTGACCAGCAAGAAAGGACACGACCACGGGTCTTCCTTAAGCAGTTTATTCAGGACCTTTTTTGCATGCTTACTTCTTCATGTTACATGCTAGCTCTCCTCCTCTACCTCTCCATCTCCTCTGATGGTGCCTCTGGGATATGCCCACGGACCTAAATACCTTGTGCCCGCCAACCCCTGCAGGTCACATGGGAACAGCAGATAGGTCACACAATGCAGAAGTGGCCAGAGACAGCAAGTGTAGCCAATTCAGGACTTATCTCAAGAGAGCACTCACTTTTGGGATAGTGGAAGGCGGGAACCAGCACCATCTCAAGGCGTGGTACACCACAGCTCTCTACAGATCCCCCTTTTTTATCTTAGAGAGCGCTCACTTTTGGGCTAGCGGAAGGTGGAAGCCAGCGCCATCTCAGGGCGTGGCACATCACAGCTCTCTACAATTAAGTGTCTGCCAGCACTCAACTCACACTTCTCGGCCCAAGAGAGAATCCTAGGCATGACATTCAAGCCCATCACTGAGCACATGTGCAGCAAAGCCCACTAAGGCCTAGGGTAAGCTGGTATCCCCTGTTGATGCAGCCTCTGTCTTAGGCGACTTGCCGTCCTGGCCCTGACCATTTTTAGCTGGCATGACTTTCCCCAACTGGCCCAGGCCTCCAGGCAATGTTGTATTACATGTCGTGCCTTCTCTCCTGCCAGTGGGGGTGCAAATATAATGCCTGAGCAGGTATCCACTGACACATGAACATACTTTAACTTTCCAAACTCAGGTATGTGGGTTACATCCATTTGCCAAATTTTAAGTGGCAACAGCCCTTGAGGATTTACTCCAAGGGACTGTTGAGGTAAATATTGCACACAGGTAGGGCATTGCAGAACAAGCTGCTGAGCATCAGCTCGAGACAGGCCAAACTTCATCTGCAAGGTCTTAGAATTAACATGAAATTTAGCATGAAAATCCTTAGCCTTTTCCACCTCTGTTTGTAGAAAAGTAAAAATCACACAGGAGCAGCGGTCTACCACATCATTACCTGCACTCATGGGACCCGGTAATCCTGTATGGGCCCTCATATGCTGAATATAAAAGGGTGCCTTTCACTGCCAAATCAGCTGCCGCAATTGTATTACCAATGGCTGTATGGGGCTATTTAATTTTACCTTTCCAGCCACTTCCAGGCCTCTTACCAGGTTTACTACATAAAAAGAATCTGATATTAGATTAAATGAAGATGGGCAATCTTCAAACACTTGCAACACAATCTTAAACTCCACTAATTGTGGTGAACCAGGTTTATACTGAAAAACCTTTGGAGCTTCATTATTAATCACATAGGTACTGCATCCTGTCTTAGATCCATCAGTAAATATATTGCCAGCACCTACTATGGGTTTATCTGCAGTAATCTTTGGGAAAACCACCGGATGTTACTGAAAGAAGGTCATCAGAGGATGTTTTGGATAATGGTTATCAATGCTTCCTGCAAAGGAGCAGCACAACACAGCCCACTCATCAATGGTACCACACAGAGTCCCCACTTGCTTAGCATTATAGGATGTTACAATCATGTGAGGGGAGACCCCAAAAAACTGCAAACACTGTTGTATTCCCAACAGAGCCAAAGAGGCTACTGCAGTAGGGAAATGTTCCACTGTCTGTGATTCGGATATTTTGGGATGAATCCACAACAACGTCCCATCTTGCCAAAGCAGACCTGTAGGCTGCCTCAAGGTGCTCAGTATACATAAATAAATCTCATTAATTTCTTTCACTCTTGTCAGGAAAGCCTTTGCCAATTCCTGCTCTATTTTATCCAAAGCCTTCCTAGCTTCTGGGGTCAACTGGCGAGGAGAATCCAAGGCTGAAACTCCTACTAAAATATCATACAAGGGCTTCATCTCATAATTTGGAATCTTTAAATATCCTCTAATACAGTTTATATCCCCTAGCAACTTTTGAAAATCATTTAATGTCTTTAGGCAATCAACCTTCAATTCTACCTTTTGGGGGGTAACCTTATCCCTACTTATTTTTGCCCCCAGATACTGAATAACTTCATCTTGCTGAACCTTTTCAGGGGCGATCTCAAGACCACGGTGTTTTAAAAATTGATTCAGCTCTGAATAAGCAGCATGCAGCATCATCTCCTCTTTACAGGACAACAGGATATCATCCATATAATGGATGCATCTCACTTGAGGATACTTTTGCTGCAGTGGTGCCAGAGCCTGGCCTACAAATAACTGACACATAGTCGGACTATTAGTCATTCCCTGAGGGAGAACTATCCACTCATATTTTTCATCAGGTTTTTCATGATTACACAAGGGTAAAGTAAAAGTAAAACATTCACTATCTACAGCACATAAGGGTATAGAGAAAAACAATCTTTAATATCAATCACTATAATAGGCCATCCTTTTGGCAAGGTAGATAATAAGGGGAGACCTCGCTGCACAGGTCCCATAATCTGCATCTGATGATTTATGGCCCTTAAATTGTGTAGCAATCGCCACTTCCCTGATTTTTACTTAATCACAAAAATAGGAGTATTCCATGGTGACACTGATGGCTTAATATGTCCCAGGGACAATTGTTCTTGAACTAGTTGTTCAGCTACCTTCAATTTTTCAGAGAACAATGGCCACTGAGGAACCCACACTGAGTCCTCTGTTTTCCAGGTAACGGGAATGCCTTCCTCAGTGGCCCCTAGAAAAAACCTAGGCCCTCTCTTCCTTTTTCTGGACCCTTAGAGGGGAAATACACCATGTCTGACATCATGGACTGGGCAACACTGGAGTAGCTTCCCTCATTGTTGAGTTTAAGTCCCATACCTTTCAGGAGAGCTCTACCCCAGAGTGACACTGGGAGCTCTAAGACATAAGGTTGTATTATTCCACTATGCCCCTCTGCATCAGACTATTGTAACTCCCTAGCACTTATATTGGGTGTATTGGTATAACCTAATCCCTGGAGGGTCTGATTGGAGGCTTGGACCGGCCAGCCTCATGGCCAGTCCTTCTTGGCAATGATACTGTGGTCTGCACCGGTATCAAGCAGACCTAAAATGTGCTTGGAGTCCATGGTTAATTCAAGTAGGGGCCTTTGATCTAGGTCCAGAGCCAAAAATGTTAAATCTACTCCAGAAGAACCAAAGCCTTGTGCCCCCCTTGTTTTTGCCTTGGCTGAGTAATTGGCATGCTTGCTAGGTAGTAAAACTAATTGAGCTACTCTATCACCAGGGGAGATGGCAATTATGCCCCTGGGAGAGGAAACCATGACCTTCATAATGCCTTCATAATCTGGATCAATTATACCTGGATGGACTATAAGTCCTCTAAGGGCAGATGAAGAATGCCCTATTAAGAGTCCTACCGTATCTGGCTCTAGGGGAATCTTTAAAATCTGTGTTAAGTAACTGGGTCCCCATTTGGGGAGTCAATATGAGTCTGGTGGTGGCGCGGAGGTCCAGTCCTGCTGCGCCTACAGTGGCTCTCTGCAGCTCCTCGGATGGCACAGAGTAGGCCACCTCTCTTCCTGACTCTATTCTATCTGATCTTCCACTGCCCCATATATTTTCGGGCCCTGAGGTCGGGGGCCCCGCTGCCCGTTTTTTGGCCGAGCACCACCCATAGATTGATTAATTAATTGTCTATTAATGTCTCTTACTGATCTGCACTCATTCACCCAATGACTCCCCTTTCTACACTTTGGGCACAGCCCTGATTGCTTAACTTGAGGCCCACTTCCTCCTTTCATACTTCCTTTTTCGGGGCATTGCCTTCTAAGGTATCCCATCTTGCCACATCTGAAGCAAGCCCTAGGACTTCCATTTTTCATGTGAGCCACTTGTATAACAACTTCAGCTAGGCCTGCATTATTTAAGGGGCCCCCAAGCTCTCTGCAGACTTACATCCAAGCTTCTATTCCTTTATTCTTATACGGGGTAATCGCAGTTCTACATTCTTTAGTACATTGCTCATAAACTAGCTGTTTAATTAAGGGCATCACTTGATCAGGATCCCCAAAAATCCTTCCAGCAGCCTCCACCATCCTAGCTACAAAATCTGAAAAGGGTTCCATAGGGCCTTGAATAATCTTTGTTAGGTTGCCTGATACCTCCCCTTTATTCGGGAGAGCTTTCCACGCCTTAATATCAATCTGATTCACCTGCTTAAAAACCTGCAAGGGATAGCTTGTTTGCTGGTTGGCAAATCTATTTAAACCTAATAACATATCTCAATCCCAAGCCGGATAGCCTGCAGCTTCATTTGCAACTGCTTGCTCATTAGCAAATTCTATTAGGAATGCTTTCCAATCAAGATATTGGCCTGGGGAAAGGCACACTTTTGCAAGCCCACCCCAGTCACTAGGAGTCACGCAATGCCTGTTCAAAGCTTCTACCTGTGCTATGGTGAAGGAGGCTGTGAGCCCGTAGATCCTCACTGACTCTGCTATTGACTTTATGGTTTTAAATTCTAGGGGCTCATAACACCTCTGCCCCTGTGGGTTTTGAAAAACAGGGCTCAAAGCTCCCTCCTAACTTCCTTCCAGATCTCTGGACAGAACAAGGTGGTACAAGCCGATCCGCCGCCTCCTCCTTCAAGCGAGTTATAGGGTGGCAGCGCTGAAGCGAGCAAGGGCCCAGCCGCCATTTCAGGCGCCTCCTCTCTCTCCTTCTGGTTTCTAACCTCTACCTCCTCTATTTTCTTCACCCCTAGTTCCTCGTCATCTTCACTGCTCTCCTCTTTCTCTTCATCTTTGCATTTTGACTTCACTGACCTCTGTTTCTTACAGCAATATGAGAAAAAAAAATGACAGCAAAAAACAACCCACAATAATCAGGTTCCCCAACACTGCAAACCACAGTGCGGCTGTAAAAATTTGGCGAGATTCCAACACACCCATACTTTCGTTTTTTAAACAAACGTCTAAATTAATTTCTCTACCCACTTTCTCGTTCCGCACACCGCGAAAACCTTAACCTTTAACTTGCTCCAAACCGGAGACCTTATTGCCCGAATTACCTCGGGACCTTCTTGGCCCTGTTTCCCCGAGGCTTTCCCCTTGTCTTTTCCCAAGGGTCCAGTTCCTATGTACCTGGAACTTACCAGCCGGCTACCCTGACTGCAAAAGGTTTTGAGCCATCCGCAGGAGAGGACTTCTCCATGGGGGCCAACAGACTGCTGCCGCCCTCTTGACCAGCAAGAAAGGACACGACCACGCGTCTTCCTTAAGCAGTTTATTCAGGACCTCACGCCAGTCTGAATGGCTAAAATCAAATACTCAGGTGACAGTAGATGCTGGTGAGAATGTGGAGAAAGAGGAACATACTCCTTTGTTGTTGGGGCGATTGCAAACTGGTACAACCACTCTGGAAATCAATCAGGCTGTTCCTCAGGAAATGGGAAATAGTACAACCTGAGGACCCAGAAATTCCACTCTTGGTTATATACCCAAAAAAGATGCTCCAAAATGGGCACATGCTCCACTATGTTCATATCAGCCTTATTTTGTAATAGCCAGAAGCTGGAAAGAACCCAGATGTCCTTCAAAAGAGAAACGGATACAGAAAATGTGGTACATTTACACAATGTAGTACTATGCAGCTATTAAAAATAATGACTTGATGACATTCTTAGGCAAATGAATGGAACTAGAACATATCATCCTGAGAGAGATAACACAGTCACAAAAGAACCCAACACTGTATGCACTTACTGATAAGTGCATATTAGCCCCAAAGCTCGGAATAACAAAGATACAATTCATAGACCATATGAAACTCAAAAAGAAGGAAAACTGCTGTGGGTCGGCCAGTCTGGGTCTCCCTCTACCCTTGAGGTAACAGGGTCTTTGTCAGGTCAAAAAGGCGTCCATGGAGAAATAATGGCAGACACAACCCAAGGAAGTGCAGGATCTGAATGTATTTCTCAAAAAATGGCATCATACTTTTACAGTCACAACAAAAGAAAAATGAAAAAATCTGGCAGTTTGTGGTCAGGGTACATCTGAGGCACATGTACATCTAAAACACACTGGGTGTATAAACAGCCACCTTGTCTGGACAGGCGCTGCACAGGCTGGGGGGTTGCGGACCGCATGAGACTCGAAGTTCGAATGCTCTCTCTTGAATCTCAGATGCTCTGCTGCTGACTGCTCACACTGTCACACACACACACACACACACACACACACACACACACACACACGCGCGCGCGCGCGCGCGTGCGCGCACACATACACTCTATTCAAGGTACTGCCCGTCCTTAGTAAAATATCCCACTATGCTAATCTTCTGGGCTAGTAGAGACATGTCTTTAGGGAGACTCATTCTTGCTAATTTCTAGGAATGGCTCAGCTGCCATACATGATGGAAAATGAAGATTTTGCTTGACCTTGCCCTGGGATAAGTCTCCCATTCTGTAAGCTTCAATGCCTTACCCCCCTTTACTATCTCCCTAACAATGCTGGAGGCAATTAGTTAGGATGGGTAACATTCTTTACAAAATTCCAAGCCAAGGTTTGGCTAAGATGTTGGAACACTGGTAAAGGTCAGAGAACAATGTCCAATTTTGTTCAGTGATAGTAAATCATATCTTGATGTGCACCTAGTATGTGAGTTTGCAAGGACATATCTGAGCTACCACTGAATTAGGGGATGCCACGAATGAATTCTAAGAGACTGGTTTCCTTTGAAGCTTTTGCCTCTGGCCTGTGGTCAAGCTTTTGGACTCATCACAAGACTTCATTGGAGTGGGAGTGGCAGAAGACCAAAATGTGTATGCTTCAGTCCTTCTTAAAAGGTTGAACAAAATACTCAGGGGACATAGAGGGTGGGAGGGACATGGGAGGAAAAGATGAGGTGGAGGAGGAAATGGATGGGCAGGATCAGATAAGAAAGGAGATGGGAATGATATACAGAGGGTTAGAATTTGAACAGAGGTGTGGGGAAATGGGAGATGTGGAATTGGGGCTAGCCACCATTCAGTCCCAGATGCCTGGAAAGCAAGAGTCTCCCAGGACCCAACTGGTATGAGATTAATTGTAATGCCCAACAAAGCAGAGGGAGAACCTGTAGAGCCATATCCCAAGGCTAGGATCGGCCCCTGGTAGGGGGATGTGACCACCTACTCATCTCCAAATCTTTAACCCAGATATGCTCTTGTCTAAAAGAAATATGGTGACAAAGTGTGGAACAGAGACTGAAGGAAATGCCATCCAGAGACTGCCCCACCTGAGTATCCATCCCACATACAGACACCAAACCCAGACACTATTGGAGATGCAAAGAAGTGCTTGTTGACAGGAGCCTGTTATAGCTGTCTCCTGAGACACTCTGCTAGAGCCTGACAAATGCAGAGGTAGAGGCTTACATCCAACCTTTAGACTTAGAACAGGGTCCCCAATGCAGGAGTTAGATAAAGGACTGAAGGAGCTGAAGGGGTTTGCACCTCCATACATGGTACAACAATATCAACCAACCATACCCCCAGGTCTTCCAAGAACTAAACCATGAACTAAAGGTTACATGTGGAGAGACTTGTGGCTCCCCAGCATATGAAACAGAGGATGGCATTGTCTGGCATCAATAGGAGGAGAAGCCCTTGGTCCTGTGACGACTCTATTTCCCAGTTGTAGGGGAATGCCAGGGCGATGAGGTATGTGTGGAGGGAGATGGGGTGCATCTTTAACGAAGCAGGGAAAGAGAGCATAGGAGAGGGGATTCTGGATGGGATTCTGGGAAAGAGATAACATTTCAAATGTAAATACATAAAATATCCAATAAATACATTTTAAAAATTATGAATACTTCAAAAACAAAGACTCTAAAAATCTGCAGTCCTGGAATATGTGTCACTACTTCAGGCACTTCAAACTTTCAGAAACCTTCTTTCTGAACTTTTGGTGAACAATCCCTTCTTCTAGCAGTCATTTCCTTATTCTATAACCATGGGGAGGGGAATATGTGAGTCTTACAAGATTTGTCTTTTCCAAACATGTGATTCCCTTTTGGAGTGAACATTTCAATTTTGAGAACATTTTTACAAATTTCCTTCTCCCAGTTCTGCTATTCTGATGACTACAATGCCAATCAGTCCCAATCTATGCAAACTGTAAGGCAAGGAACAGTGGAGAAGAGTAAACTCTTATTTTGTCTGTCAAGAAATCTGCCCTGTCCTTTGGCAGAGCATAGCAGATTCCGGTCTGTGCCCCAGCCTAACTAACACGGAGTTCTCTCTTCAAAGTAGCAAAGCAGGCCTTAAGCATCAACACTGCATGCCAGCAAGGCTTCAGATCAATATTTCTACTCCATGAAATATTTGTCCAAGAAATGTAATTAATAAAGCCCCCTGTGTGCTTCAGAGAAGTATAATACCCTTCTAATTTTCAACACATCACAGCCTTTCTCAGTGTAGAAATAAACAGTAATTCACACCCAAAGCTGAAGGCAAGGTAGTTTTAAGTTTAATTCATCTAATCTGTTTTGCTTTTCTGTTTCTACATCAAACTTCTCTAGAGCCAGATAGTTGAAAAGAAAATAAAAGAGGACAAAATGGAGAGAAATGTAGTGAAGAAAAGAGAAAGTTGCAGGTGTGCCAGCTAATATTTATATATACTACACACAAACACACATACACACACACATACACTAAGTTTGCCTAATGTTCTTGTAGGAACCATAAAGTGTGAATCAAACCAATGTGAATTCACAGTGAGTCCATTGCACTCAACTTCTAGTAATTGATCAGAAGACATTCATGAAGTAGAGTTGCACTAAGCATCATTGCTGGGGCCAAACCTATATAAAGAAAACTCTAATCAGACTTGAAGGGGGAAAGTGAATGTTAACAGGACAGCATTTTTGTCAAGATGTAATAAATAGGAGTATACATGTTGTAGCAAAGTGTGTGTGTGTGTGCATGTTGTATAGTATTTTGTATATTCATATGCATATGTGTATGAATTTGTAGGTGAATCTAGAGAATAGGGGTTAGCTTCAGGTGTCTTCCTCCATAGTTCCACCTTATTGTTGGAATAGGGTCTCCTACTGAGTCCAGAGATCATTGATTTGTCTACACTGCATATCCAGTGAGTCCCCAGAATGTTTCCTTACATGTCTCTCCAAGCTAGAAATACAGGTACACCATCAAATTTGTCTTTTCCTGGGAACTGAGCATTCATATTTGGAGATTCTTGATTTTATGATGGCCACTTTAACCCCTGAGCCATTTCTCTAGACATGTAGCACAGTTTTTTTTATAACAAATATTGATAATGTGTTATTCTCCACTTCCACATGTCCAATTTGCCACTGCCTCTTTCAGAAACATCCACAGTTATTATTATTCATTCTCAAGATGTGAGAGACAATGTCTACTTCCTCTCTTTCACTCTGACTTCTCAGGGCTGTTGTCTGGCAATCACAGGATCTTATCATTTCAGTAGTTACTGGAAGAAGTAGACATCCTTAATTATCTCTTCTCTGCATGCTCTCAGGGATTATTTCTTTAATAGATTAACACCAGTCATGAGCAGAGACAGTTAGTAGGAAATAGTACCTACTAAGTTATAAGTGACAAGGAATGTTCTACCCTATTGAAAGGAACAAAGGGTAAAAGGGCTAGATAAAAGTTTTAAAAATACAGTATTCATGTAGTTATCCAGGTGAATCATCAATTAGAGTGCAGCAACTGGATGTGGAGAGAAGAAAAACTTAAGAGTAATGATGATTTTTACATAAGTCACTATATAGTTTAGCCCTGGCAAAACCACTACTGTAGTATGATTTTCTGTAAACATTCTTAGGTTTAATGGCATATACCTTAAGTTAGAGTAAATACAGCAAAGCATATCTGCTAATGACTCTCAATATCTTCTCTAATTTCCTGGCCTTATACAACCCTTTGTCCCTGGACCTAGAGCTGTGACCCATATCCTAGACATCATCTAGAGTTTAGCATAGTAACTGACATTTTATCAGAAGCCAAATGAGTGAGGAAAGCAAAGAGCAAAAGTAAATCTGAAATTTTAATTATGAAAGTATACTTTATATAATTTGCTAAAAATAATAACAATGTATATTTGTATACAAACATTATGTAATTGATATAGAACAACTTTATGATACAGAAACTATTCATTCATTACCAGTCAAGAATAAAGGTTAATGCATAAAAATATGAAACTAAGGAAGTCTCATGTATATTTTCAGCAATAATTCAGTGAAAATTTTAAGCCCATCACAATCCCCATAACAAAGGGAACTATAGTACAGCTTGAAATGTAAACAAACTTATTATCAAAAAACTAAACCTCAGTCATAAATAGAAAAAGAATCTCCAGCATACTAAATGCAGTCAAGTGAAATTATAAATATGACCAGGTAGGTTGTCATTTTCCTCTTTTTATCCATAAATAATATGTACATTTGATA
The DNA here is from genome assembly GCA_019843855.1 of Hylomyscus alleni. NCBI lineage: Eukaryota > Metazoa > Chordata > Mammalia > Rodentia > Muridae > Hylomyscus > Hylomyscus alleni. The sequence goes on along the minus strand of JADRCC010240726.1, from coordinate 352 downwards.
GGAAGAGACATTCTGAACCATTTTAATACTTCTTCTGTCTAATTCTAGGATCTCTGCAAAAGTCAATTAGAGCATCGTGTTAATCATCTTCCTACCACTATGACAAAATCCTAGAGGAAAACATCCAAAGGGGTGTTTCAGATGTTTCGATGTTACAGCATATTCTCACTTGGTCTCTGGAACATTTAGAAGACTAGCTGCTTACATCATAGGAGCCCTGAAATGGAGACAACTAAAAAGTCAGAGGAAAAAACATGCCTTTCATAGTCATTTAGTCCTACTTCAAAACAGTACTGCTATATTGTTTAACCTCAGTAAATATAAAAATAATGGTAATAATAATAAAAAAAAA
>JADRCC010240714.1:0-13410 GCA_019843855.1 Hylomyscus alleni | reverse complement strand
ATCCTGGATTTCCTGGATGTTTGGGGTTAGGAGCTTTTTGCTTTTTGTATTTTCTTTGATTGTTGTGTCAATGTTTTCTCTGGTGTCTTCTGCCCCTGAGAGTCTTTCTTCTATCCCTTGTATTCTGTTGGTGATGCTTGCATCTATGACTCCTGATTTCTTTCCTAGGTTTTGTATCTCCAGGGTTGTCTCTCTTTCTGATTTCTTTATTGTTTCTATTTCCATTTTTAGATTCTGGATGGTTTTGCTCATTTCCTATACCTGTTTGATTATGTTTTCCTGTAGTTCTTTAAGGGATTTTTTTGTGTTTTCTCTTGAAGGGCTTCTAGCTGTTTATCTATGTTCTCCTGTATTTCTTTGAGGGTGCTATTTATGTCATTCTTAAAGTCCTGTATCATCATCATGAGAAGTGATTTTGTATATGAATCTTGCTTTTTCGGTGTGATGGTGTGTCCAAGACTTGCTCTGGTGTGAGTATTGGGTTCTGATGATGCCAAGTAACCTTGGTTTGTGTTGCTTACATTCTTAAGCTTGCCCTACATCATCTGATTATCTCTGGTGCTACCTGTACTTGCTAAATCTGACTGGAACCTGTCCTTCCTGTGATCCTGGTTGTGTCTCTGTGATCCTGTGATTCTGTGATTCTGTGATTCTGTGACCCTCTGCTTGTTAGAGCACCTGGGAGTTGAGCTTCCTCTGGGTGTTTTGGGACTGGCTGCAGAGCTTGCACCCAAGGTCTGTTTAGGGCACCGGCTGGCCCAGACAGACCAGAAGCAAACTGAGCCACTGGGCTGGCACAGTTCCTGTGTTCCTGGGTCCTGCTGGTCCCAGTTACTCCCAGTAATGGGACAGATATTGTGTCCTCCTCACCTCTGATTCTGGGCATGTTAGAGTGCCTGGGAGTGGAACTTCCTCTGGGTGTTGTGGGACTGGCTGCGGAGCTTGTGCTCAAGGTCTGCTCAGGGCACTGGCCAGCCCAGATAGACCAGAAGGAACCTGAGCCACTTGTGCGTGGTCCCGCTAGTCCCAGTTACTCCTGATGTTTGGACAGATGTTATGTCTTCCTCACTTCTGATCCTGGGAGATTAGCCCTATTACAAATAAACCTCCTACTCTGCACTGGGATAGCAGGAGAGGTGCCATAAGGACAAGGGAATGGTTTCCTTAGGGTCAGCACACAACAATCATAAATAACATTGTCACGTAAGGGGGCCATGTCACGTCTCCGGCTGGTAGTAGAAGGTGCCATCACTACCTTATTGGTTTTATAGGCATGGGAGTGCAATAGTGAGGGAATACCATAATAAAAACTTGTATTCATGACTGATTGCTAAAAGACATAGTGTCACTACTCCAGAAGTCATGGGACCTGGGAGAACAAGCCAATGAAAGAGGTGGACTAAAGTCTTAGGCAATAGGCAACTTGATTCAGAGCAGCAGACAGCTTATACTCTGATGATTAAGCAAGTTTATATAAAGAAAGTTCACATGAGTTCAAGCTACATACAGTAACAACGACAAGCCATGCTTGGCCACAACATGTTTCTTCTGTAGAATCATCAAAGGACAGTTTAAACGTATCTGATAATCAGTAGTGTGTAGTAATTAGTAATCTGAAACAAACCCACTCCTTTTGGCTATACCTGGAGGGAATTAAAACACATTCTAAGAACATCTTCATGTTTTGAAGAAACTGAGTCACAAGACTTTTGTTGTGTTTTCTTGGGGTGTTCCCTCAAGTGCTCATACTTCTCACATGATTCCATTTCTGGGCTGGGTTCTGATAACATAGCAATAAAATGATGCCTACCGACAATCTGCTCTACCCATTGGTCTGTGCCTCACTCATGCATCACCTGAGAGGCTTCTTCTTGCTGTAGTAGATTGAAACTAGCATGAGACCCATAACTGGACAATATGCAGAGGGTGAGAGGCCTTGGAACACTCATTCCTAAATGAGATGTCTTCATCAAACCCGAGTCTCGGGGCTTAAGAAGCTATGAGGAAGAGCAGTTAGAAAGATTATAAGAACAAGAGCAGAGTGAATGGATGACACCAAAGAAGCAGTGCCTCTCAGACACGACAGGAATGACTTGTATAAACCCAGTGAGACAGTGGTACCACGCATAGGGCTCACACAGGTTCAAGCCAGAGGGGTTTCAACACTGAGAACAGGGAAATGGATATTGGCTCCCACCCCTAATCAAGAAGCTACCCCCAATTAATATCTGCTTGCAAAGGAAACCTTAGTTCTCTTCAATGGACTCGCACTCCATCTATGAGTTATACTTAATGGTAGCCTCACGCCCAGTGGTAGATAACCAATAGAAGGTGAACTCTGTGATATTTTTGTAGAGTTTTTGTCTCATAATGATTTTGGTTATGTTTTTCTCCTGTTGTTATTTTGGTTGGATATTATGGTTTCAGCTTATATGTTTTTATCAGTTTTTTTGGTAGGTGTGTACAATTGTGTGTGTGTGTGTTTCTTGTGGAACTCTGGCTTGTTTCCTTTGCTTGTTGCGTCTCTTTCCCATGCTTCTGCTCCATTTGCTGTCTCTCCTCGTAGGCCCCAAGAACTGCAGTAAGCAATCCCACCACCCATGTGCCATCCTACCTCAAAATTTTCTGGACAAATTATTCCATTACTTTTGCATTCAGCCTCCCTGTAGGTCTTAGGACATGAGCAGCATGAAGCCAGATTGCGTGCCAGGATGTATCATAAACTGACTGCAGCTTAGTTCCCGGTAGTGACCTGATCCCTTCTGAAATCTCATGAGCTCTACCTTCACTGTTCTCATTCCTCCCAACATTCTTGACTTTCACGTTCTAACCAGAATAGCCTGCTTACACTGTAACACTCGGTTTACACAGTTCTATGACTTTTCTACCCCGGAGTTCCTACATCTTTCCCATTCTACCTGCAAAGCAAATCCAAAGGCCTAAGAACTCCATGGCCGTGCTTATCACAATGCCCACCCCCCTCTACAGTACCAATACAGCTGTGTTTCTTCCTTTCCTCATTTTTATAAACAATATCTGACAAAGGCAATTTACAAAAAGGAAAGGATTATTTGGCTTACAGTTTGAAGGTAACCTGCTATGGTAGAATGGAGCCATGGTGACAGGAACCTTAGGCAACAGGTCACACGACCTCTGTAGTCATGGCACAGAGTGAGATGCAAGCGATTGCTTTGCTCTCTTTCTCCTTTTGACTTAGTTCAGATACCGTGTCATGGAGTGGTGCAGCTCACTTTCCAGGTGAGCCTTCTCTGCCCAGTTAACCTTCTAGAAACAAGCTTAAGACACACCCATAGGTATGCTTCTGTGGTGACTCCAAATCCAGTCATGTTGACAATGCAGATAAAGACCACACATATAAAACTGTAAAGCTTGAGAACACATGGGAGACATGCCAGTGACCTAGAATTTGAGGAAGAGCCCTGTGATGGTTAATGCTGTCGGTATAACAGAATCTGGGCTGACATAAGAGACAAACCTACAAGCATACTTATAAAGCACTTTTAGTCTCTTCCTGTGAGGAATTTATGCCCTGCCCATGATGTATTATGTCAGCTAGTCTACCTGCTGTATAATGATCACTGTGAAGGTGGGCAGCCCTGTTGCCTGGACTGTATTGAAGCAGGGAAATGAGCTGAGGAGCAGTGTACCACCTTCAGCTTTCTGACTATGGCTGCAAGGTGACCAGTTGCTTCAGGTTCCTTCTGCTCTGTCTCCTGCCATAATGGCTGTACCTTCCAACTGTGAGCTGGAATAAACCCTTCTCCGTTTGTCAGGTGTTTTATCATAGTGTCAGGAGAAGAGCCAAAGGCAAGCCCGTAGACACTCTAGGAAAACTGACTCATCCAGGAAAAAGGTTTAATGTTTTAAGTTTCATCAAAATTATATTTTTTTTCCTCTTTGGAAGATACCAGTAGGAGAATGAAAACACAAACTGACATTTTGGGGAAATTCCTAAATCATAGGAGATACAAAGAATCTGTAAGAATCACCCTGCTTTCCTATTCTGGATTTGAATGAGTTAAAGCTCTGAACTAATAATACTTGACTTAATTTTTTTTATGAAAAAAATAGGATTTGAGATGATAGATGTTCACTGTTACCACTGATTTTTATCCTCTTAACCACTGAGCTTAAACACTAAGCTTATGAGCAACCAAGGTGTAGGCTCCCTTTCCCTTCCAGAGAAGAGTTTACCAAGGCAAAGTATTACCCTCAGTTTCACAAGGCCATTCTCCAAACACTGGCCACTGTGCATGTTCTGAAATTTCTTGGGGAGAAGCATTAGTTTAACCAAATCTATCCCTGTACCCACCGCTAAAAATCAAAGCCATTTTCTTCTCTATATTGGCTCCCAGTTCATACACAACAATGTTACCTAAAATAGCACATCATAGATTCTACAATGACATTAAATAACAACCTGAAGACACTCTAATAATAAAATGTCAGCATAGAGATGCTCCAAAATTGAATATAAACTCATTGCTATTATCACATTTCCACAGAGAAAGGATTGGAGATTAAATTTCCTTGCAAATTTGAGTCCAAAATAATTCAAATCCGAAGGAATTGAACTTTGAAACTTAATTTTCTTCCTCATGAGAGTTAGTCTCAAAGTCTAAACCTTTCTCCCAATTTTGCTTCACATTGAAGAGTTCTAAGTAGCATGGCACAATTGAACCTGGAGCCTTTTTCTACTTGAGTGTGATTCCTTCTGACTCTCAGAAGTTGAATTAATTCAAAATTAAGCCTCTCATGATTATTAAATATGAATGATTCAAAGAGTTAATCAGTGTCTTAGTTTATGTTGTTGGGAGAAAACACCCTGACAAGCGCAGCGTAAGGGGGCAAGGGCTTATTCCTGCTCGTGGTTTGTGGAACGGCCAGTCATGGCAGGGAGGTCACGGGAGCAGAAGCTTGGAGCAGCTGGTTGTATCATGCCCACAGTGGGGAGACTGGGCATTGGACACTCAGGTTGACCTCTCATTTACACAGTCCACCCAGACAAAAGCCCTTCTTGCAATTAATACGAGTCTTCTCAGATCAATGAAGTCAACTGAGACCATCCCTTACAGACATTCTCAGCAGCTAACCATGAACTACACAGTCCCTCACAAGTGTGACCCAGTTTTCAATATAACCACCAGAATTATATACTCAGCAGTTTTGTTTCACCAGCCTGTTATCTCATAGAAGTTATGAAGTAAACCGACTTAAAATCTGTAGCAGTTATTTTGTGCAATCTTGTATATAGAAAACTGCTACAATGTGCCCAGTGATACCCTTATTTGGGGTTATTATAATAAAGAAGACTGGATAGCATATTAATTTGATTAAAGTTTTCATGCTGTATGACACAGCATTGTGAAGCAGCTCCGCAGACAGGACTCCTTTGTGGCAGGGTTTTTTCCTTTTTGTGGTAAGGTGTTTGCCAACATCCCGGGATTCTGCCTACCAAATGGCAATAACATGTCTAAAGACATCCCAGCAAATTTTGTTGGCAGCATACATTTTGCACGTTAGCCAGATAGAAACAAGAGATGGAGAGGTTTCTTTGGATTTACCGTGTAGAGCAAGGTTCCTTAAGGAGGATAAGAAAAAGGTTGGGGTGAACCAGAAGCCAAGAGCACAGGAGGCCTCTGGGGGCTGGAAAATAGTAAAAACCAGAGGGTTTGTAGGACATCAAGGAATCAAGGCCCTCTAGACACAGCCAGACACGCGCACGCACGCGCACGCACACGCACGCACACGCACCCGTACACACACACACACAGAGGAACTCACAGAGACGGAGGCAGCATTCACGGGGCCTGCACAGGATGAGTCTATACCTGATGGACTCTCATAACTAAAGTAAGAGGTGGACACCCTCTAACCACCCATCCCTAACCAGGAAGCAGTCTCCAATTGATGACTACTTTCTCCAAGGGAGTCTCACAGGGGAACAAACTATTCTTAAGCTCAGGCTCCGTGCCCAGCATTAGGTGGCCACCTCAAAATAAACGAGCTCACTGGCATTTTTGTAGGCTTTGTCTCACATTGTTTTGTTTGGGCATATTTTTCAACTTAGTGGTATGCTTTCATATTTTCCTTTCCAATGTTGTGGGTTTGTGTCTATCTTAATAACAGTGTGTGTGTGTGTGTGGGGGGGGGTGGACAAAGAGACAGAGTTAGAAACATAGACAGACAGAGACAGGCAGAGAGACAGAGTTAGTTTCTTGGTCTTTTAAATTTTATTTATTTATTTATTTACTTATTTATTATTTTTAGAGAGAGAGAAAGTCAGGACTTGGAGTTGAGTGGGTAGGGAGTCGAGCTGTGAAGAGTTACGGGAGGAGAAAAGTGCAATTGGACATATTAAAACACTTTTTGTCAAAAGAACTTTACTATAAAAAAGACATATTGCAAATGCCAACAGGAAATTAGATATTGCAAGGTTAAAAGGTAAGGAGCATTATGAAAGAGATATGGGATATGTTGGCATGATCTATATTTTACCAGGAAGCATTCCAAACCAGGGTACTGTATAAAGAAAAAATTTCAGAATTGAAATTAAAAAATATACAAAGTCAAATTTGTGGAAGGATTTCTATCATGCCTTTCTTTCAGTAGGCATTTAAGAAATAAGACCAAACTCAAAATTAGTGGGCACTAAGAAACAGTTCACAAAGCCATACCAACAATGGACAAGGGCAAAAAAAATTATGAATCAATCTTTGTCATAAACATAGATGCAAACCTTTCTATCAAAATATTATCAAATCAAGGAATGTATAAACTTGATAATATGTTAGGAGTAAGCTGGTTTGAGTAGATAACTATAAGGTCATAGAGTTATCACACCATAGATAAAAAATAACCAATAAAATTTACAACCACGACAGGATTGAAAAGGAAACCCAGAAAACCTAAAGATACAAAAGTGCTTGAGAAAAATTGTATTGTCTATTCACTATGAAAAGCAGCTGAGATGGAGAAGAGGCACAGCTTTAAGGACAGCCCTCACTCGCTAAGCAGTGTCTAGGTAAGCCGCTCCCTCTGGACCTGGCGTCCCCTAGCATTCTGTGAGCTCAGGTTTGTGAAGAAAAAGAATCATAAATAAAATGGGAGCAGGAGAACGGGAGCTCTGGCCTGACATTCGGTTTGTGTCATTTCACAGTTCACCTGGATACGATCGGACTGACTCCTTAAATGAGAGGACTGGGTGGTTTTTGCCGCACTGAGCACTCCGTCGCTTGTGATGAGAGATTGTTTTCTCCCTCCACTTGCTTAGCCTAGTGTCCTTTTACCTGGGTTAATTCTTGCTTTGCATGTTTTGAAGTAATGATTTTAGTAAACATATGTAATTTCTGTAAGAATTAAGCTTAGCCTTTTGAAATGTCTCCTGCATAATGGTATGTTTTAATAGCCTGTTTAATCTTATATTGATCTAACTTTATCAATTTTCTTCTGATTAGGGTTTTGGGAGTACTATTATCACATTTTCTATAATTTCATGTTTCGATGTCTCCTGTAATTGTACAGTGCTCTCTTTTCTTTATCCAGTTAGATCACATTTTCCTTACGGTTGAAGCATTTGTTTTATGTAACATAATTGCTGTTCTATTTGAGCTGAAATCTATCATTTTTAAAGCATATTCTGTTTGCCCTGCTTCTCGGAAGTTCTCAGCTCTCTCCTTTCTTGTGCTGGGTTGCATTTTATTATACTATTTTCTCTGTGCATTAAAGTACAAATCATGCTTTATTTTATCATCCTTGTTTATCATAGAGATTAATGCTTAAATTTAAAAGAACCTTTATTCTTTCCTAGAGAAATATAAAGTCCTTGCAATACTTAAACTTCATTTACAGCTTAACTTGCAGTTTATTGAATTATGCGAGACATATACGGCTGCACATATACATATGGTTCAGGACAGTATTGTAATTTTTAAAATATATTTAACAAAATTATGCATTGTAGCCATTAGGTTATGCTTTTAGGTAGTCAGATTGGTGAGGCTCTTATGGGCCTGCCTTCTCTGTTATGTAGAGATGAGCCTATCTCACAGTTGATGCCCTGGTCCTCTGCCTTGTACAATATCACCTCTTCTTGCTCTTCCACGATGTTCCCTTAGTCTTAGGTGTAGGGGTTTGTTGTGGGTGGCCCTGGTGCTGTTTGTACTGTGATGTTAATTCCGCTTTCCCAGGAGGGGTTGTCTGGACCGAGGAATGAGTCATGTACTCAGGTGATTTCTTGTGACCCTTCCTCTAATGAATAAAAAACTAATCCCTGGGCCAGTAGGTGGGACTTCCGGGTTGGAGAGAGGAAGAGGAGAGGAGGAGAGACGGGATTTTTGTATGGGGACAGTGGGAGGACAAGATGTAGCTACTAGTGATCCCCGGTTTAGATGGCGAATCCGGAGGATTTGGATTTAATATGGCTTACAAGATTAGGGTTATATAGTTGTTAGGGCAATTGAGTTACCCTAAATTCTGAACTAAGGTTGTGTGATGTTTTCCTTCACCCAGTGGCTCAACTGGGTTCCAGAGAGAAAGGTACAGCGGCAAAGCGAGGGTTTGCAAGAAGTGCACCTCAAAAGGCCATGGGAATTTTGAAGCATGGGGTTGGTGTGGTACAGACCCACCAGTGGAAACTTAGCGAGCTGGGTGGAGAGACTTCTGAGCTCTGAGTCAGAGTCTCCACAAGATAAAAGTAGGCTGGCCATGCCGCCAGTGCCTGGCCGGCCAGCCCATTGTGGCCAGCCCACATAGTGTAAATTGCATTTTTATATATTTCCTGCAACAGGAATTGGGTTGTAGGTGTAGGTATATCAATGTGGGTTGGCTACATCAGAGTCTTTTTTTTCCCCCGCCTTTTGAGCAGCCACGTGAATGGAGGAAAACTTACAAGAAAACCCCACTACCTAAAAAGTTGCCTGCAATTCATGGCTTCTCTAGGAATGAGCAGCTCTTAGATTATCTAATCTCAAGTAGTCAACCTTAAAGACATGTACGCATATCAACAACACTAAATGGATTCGGCAGGAGATACCCACACATATACATAGAATATGAAATATATATACATATGTATGTAGAACATGGTATATACATATGTGTGTGATGTGTGTGTGTGTGTGTGTGTGTGTGTGTGTGTGTGTGTGTGAATGACTATCCAGAATCAGTTTCCTTCTACCTGCGGAGGAAAAAGCAACATCATTCACTTTTATTTTGATGGAATGTGTCTGCAACACCTCCTCCTAGGATTACACTAGATTTTTAGAATATCCAAGACAAAAAGGAAACTCCTAGAGTTAAGGACAATCAGCCATAAAAAAGAGCACAAACTGGACTTGCATGGTCTTTATTAGTAGCAAGGGATCCCAAAAGATAACTGGAAAAGTTGTTAAAGTATTAAAGATACAATAACTTTGTGTCGACCAAACTGCAACTCAAATAGACAGCATGAAAATCAGTGTCAGCCATGAAAGCCTCAAAGGCTTTCTAAAAGGCTCCTTCCCCTGTCAAATCATTAAGTGGAAAAGACCAATAAAAGAGACAGTCAAAGATATACGTGATTTAATTGTTATTAGGTACCCCGACCAGAAAAAAAATAAAGAATTATATTGTTAACTAAGGTCATAGCCAGGGAAAGTCAAGAATGTGAAGAGTGTGCCGGAGTACCGGGTGCTTTCCCCAAGATTTGGTGTGGGCACCGATTTAGAAAACAATTTAAAACTACGAAAAGTTAAGTAACAATGTGAAGGTAAGGTGTTAATAACAAAACAGATGAAAAAAAATGTTTCAACCACTACTGTAATTTTAATAATCATAAATATCCAAAATGCAACAAGGAAAAAGATGAAGTGAACCATTGGTTCATAAGCAAAATTAAATTTTCCTCCAAAGAGAAAAAAAAAAAAAAGCACACAAATTGGAAGTAAAAATACCAAGTGCACATCTCATGAGGAATGCTTCTTTCTGAGTATCAGGTAGGTAATGCTGAGGTTCTCAGGGTGTTACTAATAGAGCTTGTATTTACCAAGGAACTTAAGAGGAACAGCAAATTTTCATATGTATGCCCCACAGAGGCATAATAAAAATACACTTTCTCTCCACAAATAGGGAGGTTGTGATGCACATTTTCTTTTAACTATTGGTTAAATGTAACATGCTTGGTTAAAAAAAAATTAAAAGTAGATAACGTGATTCAAAATGACTGTGTAGAGCATTCTGGCACCAAAAATTGAATACTATTTTTCTTCTCTAGCAAGTATGCACTGTTTACAATCGTTGGTTATGTATTAGGTCAAAAGGAAAGTATGAATACGTTACATATATAGATCCTATGCAAACCATGATCTTCATGATCAGCTAGCAACTAAATTGGGAGTTAATGGTTCAGTGTGAAAAAATAATGCCTGGACACTACTCTGCCACTAAACTCTCTCTCTTAGTGTGCATGTGTGTGTGTGTGTGTGTGTGTGTGTGTATGTTCAATGTTTCCCTTGTTTCAATGTTATCCCTTTTCTCAGTTTCCCCTCTGCAAACTCCCTATCTCATCCTTCCTTACTCTGCTTCTATGAGGATGCTTCCTCCTCCCACCTACCCACTCCTGCCTCACCGCCCTAGCATTCTTCTACACTGGGGTATCAGCCTTCACAGGACCAAGGACCTTCTTCCCATTGATGCCAGATAAGGCCCCTTCAGCTCCTTCAGTTCTTTCCCTAACTCCTCCATTGGAGTCCCTGTGCTCAGTTGTTTGGCTGCCAGGATCTGCATCTGTATTGGTCAGGCTCTGGCAGAGCCTCTCAGGAAACAGCTGTATCAGGCTCCTGTCAGCAAGCACTTCTTGGCATCAGTAATAGTGTCTGGGTTTGGTGTCTGCAAATGGGATGGATCCCCAGGTGGGTCAGTCTCTGGGTGGCCTTTCCTTCAGTCTCTGCTCCACTCTTTGTCCTTGTATTTCCTTTAGACAGTAGCAATTCTGGGTTATAATTTTAGAGATGGGTGGGTGGTCCCATCCCTCAACCGGGGGGCCATGCCTAACCTCTGGATATGATCTCAATAGGTTCTCCCTCCCCTTTGTGGGGTATTTCAGCTATGTCATCCCCATGGGGTCCTAGGAGGCTCGCTCTTTCTTGACATCTGGGACTTTCTGGTTGCTACCCCCAGTTCCCCATCCCCTATTGCTACACATCTCTGTTCAATTTCCTGACCCTCTGTACATCTCCTCCATCTCCTCCCACACCTATGTACATCTCCTCCATCTTCTCCCACACCCGATTCTGCCCTATTTTTCCCTTTCCCCCTTCTCTTCCTCCCAAGTCCCCCCCCCCCGATTATTTCGTTCCCCCTTCTAATTAGGACTGAAGCATCCACTCTTTGGTCTTCCTTCCTCTTGAGCTCCATGTGGTCCATGAGTTGTTAAATACAACATTTTAATGATAAAAATTAAAGCATGATGGGAAACCACATAAATTAAAAGTTGTGGTTGAAAAAATCTCTATTCATGTCAGGCGGTGGTGGTGCATGCCTTTAATCCCAGCACTTGGGAGGCAGAGGCAGGTAGATTTCTAGTTCGAGGCCAGCCTGGTCTACAGAGTGAGTTCCAGGAAAGCCAGGGCTATACAGAGAAAGCCTCTCTCAAAGACAAAACAAAAAACAAAACAAACAAACAAACAAAAAACCAAAACCAAAACTCTATTCACACTTATATAAGAACTATATCTATATAGTTCTTATTTATGTTATTGGAAGAACAGTGGCTGAAATGAAAAATGCTACTTAAAGACTTAAAATATAATGAATATTAAATGCAAAGAAGGCAACAAGAAATGAATTAAAGTAACAAATGAGTATTGATTCAATACAATCAACATAAAATGAAACCATGAGTTCATTAAGATAAAAAGCAATTTAGACAGGTTAATTAACAGAAACAGAAGACCATAAGTAGTATGACAGCCAAAGGAGGCCCATCAAAGGTAGTGACTGAACACTCATGTTAAGGTATGACTCTTCCTTGGAAGACATGACAAATGTCTTTCACTCCAGATAAGGCACCAGTGGCAGACCAACAAAATGATTCCACCTGAGTCTGGCTTGGGGAACCCATGAGTTTATTGGGGTGGCTTGAAGGAGCGTGGTTGACCCAAGTGTAACTGTGCTATCATGCTGATGGGAAGGAGAGCTGTCCCTGGGCTCCCCACGCTGTGTAGAGCCACCTGCTGTGGCGATCAGGTTCCTCTCCTCAGCTGTGCTTCCTACATCTAAACCCTTGGGGGGGGGGAGTCCACGTAATCTCTAAACTCCAGCTAAGTTTCTGTAAGTTCTTGGCCACCTTGTATGATTCTTATGCTCTCTGAGTCTTATGCATCTCCTCCTTCCATTCAGGGGGACATGTTTCAATATGGAGGGAATCACTGTACAGCATGTGTTGAAAGTGCTGAAAACAGACAACGTATACGTAGAAAACATCTTCCTATGTGTAACTGGTACAGGGAGATATGTCAAATCATCTTATATCTATTACATTATTTGAAGGAATAATTGACCTAAAACAAAAACATAACAAAACACTATGTTATTCCATAGGTGCTTTAAAATGCTTCTGAAGGAAATGTTTCCAAAAGTCTCAAGAGAGATTTTATTACAATTTTATGTATACTGCCCTTGGCAGCAGAAAAATAGAAGCATCTGTCAGTGCATTGTAGGAGGCCGGTATAATGAGGTGTCAATACCAGAAGGAGACATTAGGAGAAGGAATATTGTAAACGCCTGCTTCACTCAGGAATACAACTACAAAATAGTCTCAAATCAAATTTACACCTGCATATAATATGTAATGTTCTACTATTGAAATAAGTTGATTTGAGATATATGACACAAAGTTTAATATAAAAATATTCAAAATTTTAATTTGCCATATCAAAAGATTAAAATTGAAAACTCATTGGGCCATTTCAATAAAGACATGAGTTATATTAAATGTCAAAAGTTATTCATCATGCTCCTATTAAATTTGAAGAGGAAAAAATATGAAATCTAGTAAAATCTATTTAAAAACTCTTAGATGAAACTAGAAACAGTTTTAAAATTGATTAGTGATATAAGGGTAAGTAAGGGTGTTCACCTTACTACTTTTAGCTAACACTATATTAGAGTTCTTGGATTGCATGTGAAAATAAAAATAGAGAGGAAAATTAGTATATGAAAAGATGAAGCAAATATGTCATTGTTTCTCATTGCTTTTCTATGGAAATCTGGAAGGTTTTGCTGTTGGTAAAAAACATAGTAAAAAAATTAGGCAAGGTTTGGAGGCTCAAGGATCCCAAAAGTCAGCCGCATTTCTATACATCATATATATATATATATATATATATATATATATATATATATATATAT